>CAMAOC010000029.1:117500-122500 GCA_945859555.1 Megachile ligniseca | reverse complement strand
ATCCATTTTCTTAAGTATTTCCTTATCAGTCTATCAACCTTTCTTAACGTAATATAATTTGTTTTTCCTAAAATGAGCGTGTGTAGATATCTTGGAATTAGAAATGTTTTCAAAATGTATATTCTTTGCTGCGGTTTTAACGGTGCTTTTGTTATATTCTCTAGTAAAGGTTCTATGTCTACTGTGCTTCTCACTGGTCCTTTTGGTGTATACTGGATTCCTAAGTGCTTCCATGTTTCTAAAATTTTAATTTGTGGAATTGGTCGGTTTTGTATTGTGAACGTATGCTGCTCTAATACTTTGACTTTCTTTTCCTTTCCAGCTGGTACCAAAGATAGGCATTTACATTTGTTTGGCGCAAGTTGTAGCCCGTGTTTGGCCATTTCCGTTGTGACTGTGTTAACTAATATTTGTAGTCCCGCTTTAGTGCCCGCTATTAATATCAAGTCATCTGCAAAAGCCAAAGCATTGATTATTAAACCAGCAACTGCATACCCAATTTCTTCTGGAAGGCATTCTATGATTTCGTCCATTACTGCATTGAATATCAAGGACGACAAGGGATCTCCTTGCCTTACTCCTTGTCCTGGTTTGATTGGTTCCGATCTTTGTCCATCCTTTTCTAAAAATATTACAGAGTCGGTATATAAATGTTGGATGTAGTCTAGTATTTTTGTTGGTATATTCTTTTTCCTTAATACAGCGACAATCGAGTTATGAAAAACTGAGTCAAACGCTTTCTTAATATCAAGGAAAGCTATATGGAGTTGTTTTCTATTTTGCCATGCATCATCCAAAATCGCTGTTAAACTATAGTTAATCTCAGCTATTCCATCCGCTCGTATGAATCCTCGCTGTTTTTCTCCCGGTTTTAATACATTATATAATCTGTTTGCTAATATCTTATGATAGTGTCTTAATATGATAGATGCAATAGATATTGGCCTATAGTTTGCCGGATTCGGTTCATCTTCGCTTTTTGGAATAAAAATGGTTCTTGCTCTAGTCCAGGATTCTGGAATTTTTCCTGAAAATAGTATAACATTCATTATTACTGTCTTTGTTGTATCCGGAACTTTTCCAATCCATTCCTCTGATTTTATCCCATCCGGACCAGTAGCAGTTTCTCTTTTAGGTTGGTGTTTTCTTACTTCTTCATTCGTTATTGGCTGAATGTTGTCATTGTTTGTGTGATTGATAGTTTGCTCGTCCTCATAGTTAAGTGTAGTCGTATTGTTTGCTTCAAAGAGGGGTTTCCAATAGTCCAAAAGTTGTTGCAAGGAAACTTGAACGGTCTTATCAGGCACCCCATCCAACACAGTTTTGGCCACTTTAATTTTACTCTTTTTCCACATATTCTGTATTTTCGCATATTGTATTTTTCGCTTTTTCTTGTTTGATATGTTGTCCGTTTGGTGTAGGTTTTGCATAATGCTTCTTATTTCTTTTTCAGTTGTACCAAAATTAAGCCTCATCCATTCTTCTAGGTTGTTTGATGGGTTCCTTCCTTGCCTTACATCTTCAACTGCGCTGCCTAAGATGTACTTGGCTGGGTCTAGGCATGATGTAGACCTTAGATATCGCAAGGCTTCCGTTTGCCATGATTCACGGTCATCTTGTGACGCACCAGGGTGAGTAATTAACAAATCTGTATTTAATTGATCAATATTAATTATTGGTTGATTCATGTTGTTTGCTAAGTCTTGTTCACTTCTGTTGCAGGATTGGATATGCTGAACATTACTTCTTATAGGCGGATCCAGGGAGTTGCTTGAACCTCTATTCTGTTCATTGAGTGTATTTTCTGCTAAATTATTGTTGTGGTGAGTATTGTTATATTGTTGATTTGTTTGTTCACTGTTATTATTGGTTGTTGTTCGGTTATTGACTATTTCTTGGTGGTTCTGACGGAAGGATTGGAGAGTTTGTTTGTATTTCTCTGTTTTTCGCAATGCTTTAATTGCTTCCACTGTCCTTGGTGGGGATAATTTTACCATAGCATGTAAGTATTCGTTAATTCTACTTTTTGTATCTGTAGAAGCATTCTTCTCTACTATAGCTATTCTTCTTATGTCCTCTGGTTGCCATCTATGTTTTCTTCTGTTTATGTCTATTGTTTTGTTTACTTCATCCCTGTGCGCTGATGTCTTGTGTACTCCTAGACCTCTAAATGAGTTAAAGCCTCTTTTACAGTATTCGCATATGAACAAATGTGTTCGTTGTTCTAAGTCATTTGGGCCATCTATCGAATAGTTAGGTAGGGGAAGGGATATTCTTGATCCACTGGTTGGAGGCATAGTGATACCGCCATGTTGCATATTAATTATTTGATTTATATTCCCAGTGGAAGTAGCTCCAACAGGAGCCGGATTGCGTGTTACTTGGTTATCGCGTGATGGTTGACCGCGGCCAGATAGTAGGGGGGTGGTAGTAAGAGGAAGCCTAATGGGCACTGGCAGGACGCTACTCCTTTCCTCTTCCCCCCGTGTTTCGCTATGACTCTCCGTTGCTACGTCATGTAATCGATACTCCGGGTCAAGTCATTTATTCTCTTCAAGTGTATTGGACATATATTTGTGTTCAATGCTGAGTGATTAGTGTCTATCATACCTTGCCTTTCACAATTAATGCATTTTAGTTTATCCTTTTGGTTACAGTTTCGGGAATTGTGTTCTCCACTGCAGTGTCCACAAAATATCGTTGTCGCTGTACAATTCTTGGCCAAATGATTAAATTTTAGGCATTTGTAGCATTGTAAGACTTTAAGGTAGTCCTCGATTCTGCATGACTCGTAATCAATGTATAGTTTACCGTATTGCATTAATTTATTTCTTGCTTGTGGTGTTGTTTCAATTATAACATTTTTATGTCTTCCATTTTTTAGTTTAAATTCTGTAATTAATCTGATGTCATTGGTATTTTGTTCAAAACCTGACGCTTTAGTTATTTCAGCTTTGATTTTATCAAACTCTATTAGTACTGGAAAATCTCTTATCAATAGTCTAGGTTTTAATCTCTCTTTTTCTTTAATTTCTAGTCCTATTGATTTTAATTCACGCGATTCTTTTAACTTTTCTAAATCTACTGTTTTCGCTAGAATTTTAACTACTGCAGAATTCAAAGTTATAAAATGATTCACCCTAAGGTTAAATTTATTCGGGTTAATACTTTCTTTCATAGCTTTTTTAATTTCAGTCGAAGTTTTGTATCCTTTCGGGTTATCTTTTAGCGGCATTATAGTAAATTCTATGTTATTATTTTCAGGAACCTGAGCTGGACCGTTTCTTGTTTTAATCGATATTCCTTTCCGTGCTGTAGCTGCATATGACTGAACCGGAGTTTGGACTGTGGCCTGGACAACTTCCTGGACTTTCGTAACCGCATCATTCATCTTGTCAGAAACAGTATCTCTTATATTCGATTTTAGTATTTCATGCATGCGTCCTGTATTTTCTGTTATGTTACTTATTTGTTGCTTCATTGTATTCTGTATTTCTGTTTTGATGACGCCTTTCACGTCTTCAATAATCGATGTTTTAATTTCCTGAATTTTCTTGCTAAGTTCTTCTTGGGTTACCTCAGCAGGCTTATTTTCATCCCTGGTTTTCAAATTTTCGAAAAATAAGCTCCTTGTATATTCAAACTCTTGCCACCTTGACGCCAATCTTACATACGCTGCGGCTACTGTATTATATGATTTACGCAAAAACGCAATAGCTTCATCAACTGCCGCTGTTCTGTTCTTCGGCTCCTTCGGTGGAACAGCCATTTTTGCGCTATATATATAACCCTGTATTTCTGTTTCGATATTATCGAAAAAGCTAAGGTTTAGTGGTAATACAAATTCCTTCGCTTTGTTTCCAGATGCCCTGTCAGACTCCTCCGAACCGGATGGTGATGAGGTTAGTTTGGGAGAAGAGATTGCTCTCCTCTTTTTCCTTACTTTTGTTGGAGTCCGTTTAGCTTCGCTTTCAGACATTTTGACAGATGAGTACCGACTTCAGCGTTGTTTGATACGTATATTTAATCTAAAACAATATTAAAGTTAGTCTATATTTAATTTACAATGATTAACTAATTATTATTAACTAAGTTATAATTTTTATAGAGAACGTTCCTTGGTTGATACTTCGTGGACACCCGGTATGCAGGTAAGTATTGTGTTCGTTTATTTTCAGGTTACTCAATATGTAGGAAGGTATTTATGTTGCTTTCTTTTCAGGTCACCCGGTATATGAGTAGTATTCCGTTGTCGTCCAGAAGCGTTGTTTATATAATATAAGGTAAATATTCATTATATATATACATTTATTCAAAAGTAATTGTATCTAAAACAAAATAAACCATTAATATTTTATCCTATTAAACAGATAGAATTATAAAACAAGTATACTCTATGATGCTTTGTATAACACGTTCCTCTTTCTTATTTTTAGGACACCCGGTTAGTCGTTAACTTCAGTGCTGCCATCTATGTGGAACCTTTGGTACTAATGTGGCGCCATCTACCGGAGTCTCCCGCAACTTCTCAATATGGCCGCCAGCCGAGCACGTGTTTATTAATTTTAGTAAAACGTTAATATTTCACTTAATACTGCACCGATCACAAAAATATATATGTCATATTAACGAGAAAAATTTTCCACACACAATATTATATAGTCATAACACGATGCTTCGTTTATATCGTTTCTATTCGCCACTTTAGAATTCTATTGTCGAGCACGTGCTCGCGTATGCACGTTCAATGTATTTTCACTGTTTTTGTTCAATATAGTCACTTTCACAGCACAATTTATATATCATTCGGTTCGAAATTCTTAATTCTATACTTTAGTATCATATTTTTGCTCGAAATCACTGTTTTTCCCACTATTATGCCGACTTAACTGCGGAGCACTCGTTAGACACGTCACGCCGCCATTAAGAGAGTCATAGTTAAGAGAGTCATAGTTACTCCCGCCGTTTACCCGCGCTTAATTGAATTTCTTCACGTTGAC
>CAMAOC010000029.1:0-107500 GCA_945859555.1 Megachile ligniseca | reverse complement strand
TTTTTTTGCTTGGTCATAGTTACGATATATAAAATAAAATTTTTCTTGTACGTATAAACGAAGCTCGATAATATCGAGAAATCGCCGTACCGAAAACTCTCCACTTTGGAAGAAGTTTCCATTTCAGAAACGTTTTTTGATAGTCATAGTTACGTTTTATATATTTCTCGTTTATATGTTCGAGAGAATATTAGGCGTTCGAGACGCACAAAACATTAAGGGACGTAATTTTGTAATTTGTATTTCGGAATAAATATTCCGTTTTATATTTTTCAAGCCTCTCATCTGAAGGCGTTGTAACGAACAAGTTCGTTCAACACCATTTTCTAGTTCATTTTTATATTTCAATAATTTTAGAAAAATCCTGACCGTTTGTTAACGGCCGGTTTCTCTTCAGTAGCCTGTGCTCGAGCAGTACAACGTACACACCGAAGTGCATACGAGTCACCAGCCTCATGTTAAAGGTTCGTCGCATATGTGCCATTTGGTCTTAGACGCCGACACGCGACAATGCAGTGTGGAGAAAATCCTGCATCGATACCGAGAGCACGAACAGTCGAGGCAACGCGAAGTTACGCTCGAGGAGCGGTGGACTAGTTCTCAACCGAGGTCATAGAATAGCCACGCGCCCGACGCTGTTCCGTCTGGTTCGACCGGACCGAACGTCTCCTTATAGGTACCGAACGGCCGGCCGGATGGTCGGCGACGCCGGCCCTTACGCACGGGCGCTTACGGTGCTAACCCGCGATCCGAACGTGCCAATTCGAGAGTGCGGAAAAACTTAGAAAAAAAATTCGATTTTTCAAAATGTTGTCAAACACGCTAAAAAGTATACGGATGATGTTTTAACAATTATTTAACGAAATTTAATGATAAAATTAATTGAAATAAAAATTTTTTTTTTTTTTTTCGTGATAATCAGTAACAAACATACCGTTAACATACAAAACGAGTAACAGAGAACAACATACATCGAAATAACCTATACGAATCCAGAAAATATTTGGAATATTTTTAAAAATAAAGCAAAAATAGTATGTTCGGTGTCGAGTTCGAACGCGTCTAAGTCCATCCGGCATAGTCGGTTCGGTGAACCGATGACTGACAACCTATATAAAAAACACTTAGAATCGATAGAGTAACGTATTTTTAGTAATCCTATATAGTTTTGGCACGTTCGGATTCATAAATAACGAAAATATCGAAAATTGAAAGTTCCGCATAGTCGGTTCGGTGCCGAGTTCGAACGGTGACTAAGTCCATTCGGCATAGTCGGTTCGGTGAATCGATGACTGACAACCTATATCAAAAACTTATAGAATCGATAGAGTACCGTATTTCTAACAATGTTATATGGTTTTGGCACGTTCGGATTCATAAACGACGAAAATATCGAAAATTTTAAGTTCCGCATAGTCGGTTCGGTGAACCGATCACTGACAACCTATGTCAAAAACTCATAGAATCGATAGAGTAACGTATTTCTAACAATGTTATATGGTTTTGGCACGTTCGGATTCATAAACGAAGAAAATATCGAAAATTTTATGTTCCGCATAGTCGGTTCGGTGAACCGATGACTGACAACCTATATAAAAAACACTTAGAATCGATAGAGTAACGTATTTTTAGTAATCCTATATAGTTTTGGCACGTTCGGATTCATAAATAACGAAAATATCGAAAATTGAAAGTTCCGCATAGTCGGTTCGGTGCCGAGTTCGAACGGCGACTAAGTCCATTCGGCATAGTCGGTTCGGTGAATCGATGATCGACAACCTATACAAAAACCTATTGGAATCGATAGAGGAACGTATTTATAGCACTGCTATAACATATTGGCACGTTCGGATTCATAAACGAAAAAGTTATCGTCGAATTTTCGTTCCGCTTAGTCGGTTCGGTGCCGACTCCGAACGGCGACTAAGTCCATTCGGCATAGTCGGTTCGGTGAATCGATGATCGACAACCTATAGAAAAACCTATTGGAATCGATAGAGGAACGTATTTATAGCACTGCTATAACATATTGGCACATTCGGATTCATAAACGAAAAAGTTATCGTCGAATTTTCGTTCCGCTTAGTCGGTTCGGTGCCGACTCCGAACGGCGACTAAGTCCATTCGGCATAGTCGGTTCGGTGAATCGATGATCGACAACCTATAGAAAAACCTATTGGAATCGATAGAGGAACGTATTTATAGCACTGCTATAACATTTTGGCACGTTCGTATTCATAAACGAAAAAGGTATCGTCGATTTTTCGTTCCGCATAGTCGGTTCGGTGCCGGCTCCGAACGGCGACTAAGTCCATTCGGCATAGTCGGTTCGGTGAATCGATGATCGACAACCTATACAAAAACCTATTTAAATCGATAGAGTAACGTATTTATAGCGCTGCTATAACATTTTGGCACGTTCGTATGCATAAACGAAAAAGTTATCGTCGATTTTTCGTTCCGCATAGTCGGTTCGGTGCCGACTCCGAACGCGACTAAGTCCATTCGGCATAGTCGGTTCGGTGAATCGATGATCGACAACCTATATAAATACCTATTGGAATCGATAGAGTAACGTATTTATAGCACTGCTATAACATTTTGGCACGTTCGTATTCATAAACGAAAAAGTTATCGTCGATTTTTCGTTCCGCTTAGTCGGTTCGGTGCGGAGTCCTCGCGCATTTCAGATTTTTCATTATTTTTCTCTATATATAATTCTGCATTTCTGTATAAATGTTCAATATATTTTAACATTTTGTCTGGCAACCCTTTCTGTTTCAATGCGTTAAATATCGATTTATGAGAAATAGAGTCAAAGGCTTTTCTAATATCTAAAAATGCCATGTGGAGCTGTTTCTTTTTGCTCCATGCGTTGTCAATCAATGTTGATAATGTATAAGTAATTTCCGCAAATCCGTCAGCTCTAATAAAGCCACGTTGTCTATTCTCAGGTTCTAGAGGAATATATAGTCTATTGGCAAGAACTTTATGAAAATGCCTAATTATAATAGATGATATCGATATCGGCCGATAGTTCGCTGGATTGTGCGTTTCATTATCTTTCGGAATTAGAACGGTTCTATCTCTCGCCCATGCTGCTGGTATTCTTGCAGAAAATAAAATTATATTCATTAGAATCGCCTTTATTTTATTAGGTACATTGTTTATCCAAGTTTTTGCTTGAAGTCCGTCTGCTCCTTTTGCTGTTATCTAGTTTAGGCTGAAATTTTTTTATTTCATCAATTGTAATTTCTTTTAATATATTATTATGTGTTGCAGAATTTAAATGTGTATCGTCTATATTAGTATTCATGTTACGTTTTTCAAAAATAGGTTTCCAATGTTTGACCAGTTCCTCTAGAGATAATTGTCCTGTATCATCAATTTCACCATCCAAAATTAAATTAGCAGTTTTAGTTATATTTTTCTTCCATTTATTTTGTATTGTTGCATACTGTATTTTACGTTTATTTTTATTCGATATTTTCCGCATAGAGTCAATTTTTTGTCTAGCCTTATTGTTAGTTATCTTATTTTGCTTTGCAGGTAAATTAACGTTCGCTGTAAACCATTTCATTAAGTGAGCTGATGGATCTCTTTGTTGCCGCACGTCTTCAACAGCAAATCCAAGTACATATTTTGCCGGATCTTCGGATTCATTGGATCTCAGGTATTTTAGCGCTTCATTTTGCCATTGTAAGTTTGAGTCTGATTGATAAGTATTACTATGGGATATGGTTGATATATTTTCATTAACTAGTATTTCTTCTTCTATTACAGGTGGAGGGTAATGAGATAAAATATCATTATTACTTTCTTGCGATGGAACAATTAGCGGGCTTCTAATAACAGTATTTGAAGCATTTACGTTATTGTTTTGTGATGGTATAATAGTATATGTATTATTTAATTCATTTGCATTCGCCTGTTCTAGCCTGTTACTAATGCTAAGTCGAATCTCTCTGTATTTATTAGTCTTCCGCAACGCTTTAATTGCCTCAACGGACCTTGGAGGAAATAATTCAATATTTTCATGTATGTATTCATTGATTCTTGATTTAGTCTCGGGTGGTGCATGATATTCAACAGCAGCTATCCTTTTCATGTCTTCGTTTTGCCATCTATATTTTCTTCTTTCTAATACTATTTCGTTGTTAGTTAAATCTCTATATTTAGCTGTCTTATGTACACCAAGTCCGCGAAAAGAGTTAAACTCTTTGCTACAAAAATTACATTTAAATTTCATTGTTTCCTGTCTTGTTAGATGAGAGCCATTCGTAGAAACTATAGATGATGATCAAAGTATATGAGGTGATATAGATCCACCGGATGGTGGATATAAGTTATAAGGATAAAGACAAGAGGAATAGGGATAGTAATAATTCCATAAAGATAATAATAACAGTTATAGCGATAATAATAACAGTAAGAATGATAATAAGAACAGTTATAGAGATAATAATAATGGAAATAAGGATAATAATTACAGTTATAGCCATAATATTAATAATAATAAGGATAACAATAATAGTTATAAGGATAAAGGCAAGAGAAAAACGGATAACAATAATAGTAATAAGAATAATAATAACAGTTATAGCGATAATAATAACAGTAAGAATGATAATAATAACAGTTATAGCAATAATAATAATAGTAATAAGGATAATTATGACAGTTATAGCGCTAATAATAATAATAATAATAATAAGGATAATGCTAATAGTTATAAGGATAAAGACAAGAGGAATAGGGATAATAATAATAGTAAGAAGAATAATAATAACAGTTGTTGCGATACTAATAATAGTAATAAGGATAATAATAATAGTAATAAGGATAATAATAAAAGTTATAAGGATAAAGGCAAGAGTAATACGGATAGTAACAATAGAATATGGATAATAACAACAGTTATTGCGATAATAATAATAGTAATAAGGATAATAATAATAGTTGTAAGGACAAAGGAAAGAGTAAAACGGATAGTAACAATAGAAGAAGGATAATAATCAGAGTTATAGCGATAATAATAATAGTAATAAGGATAAAGACAAGAGTAATACGGATAGTAACAATAGAATAAGGATAATAATAACATTTATAGCGATAATAATAATAGTAATAAGAATAATAATAACAGTTATAGCGATAATAATAATAGTAATAAGGATAATAATTATAGTTATAAGGATAAAGACAAGAGGAATTGGGATAATAGTAATAGTAATAAGAATAGTAATAACAGTAATAATGATAATAATAACATTAATAGCGATAATAATAATAGTTATAAGGATAAAGACAAGAGGAATAGGGATAATAATAATCATAATAAGAATAATAATAACAGCTATAGCGATAATAATAATAGTAATACGGACAATAATAACAGTTATAGCGATAATAAAAATAATAATAAAGATAATAATAATAGTCATAAGGATAAAGACAAGAGGAATAGGGATAATAATAATAGTAATAAGGATAATAATAATAGTTATAAGGATAAAGACAAGAGTAATACGGATGGTAACAATAGAATAAGGACATTAATTACAGTTATAGCGATAATAATAATAATAATAAGAATAATAATAATAGTTATAAGGATAAAGACAAGAGAAATAGGGATAATAATAATAGTAATAAGAATAATAATAACAGTTATAGCGCTAATAATAATAATAATAATAATAATAATAAGGATAATGCTAATAGTTATAAGGATAAAGACAAGAGGAATAGGGATAATAATAATAGTAAGAAGAATAATAATAACAGTTAATGCGATAATAATAATAGTAATAAGAATAATAATAACAGTTATAAGGATAAAGACAAGAGTAATACGGATGGTAACAATAGAATAAGAATAATAATAACAGTTATAGCCATAATAATAATAATAAGAAGAAGCAGAATAATAATAGTTATAAGGATAAATACAAGAGGAATAGGGATAATAATAATAGTAATAAGAATAATCATAATAGTTATAAGGATAATAATAATAGTAATAAGGATAATAATAAAAGTTATAAGGATAAAGGCAAGAGTAATACGGATAGTAACAATAGAATAAGGATTATAATAACAGTTATAGCGATAATAATAACAGTAATAAGGATAATAATAATAGTTATAAGGATAAAGACAAGAGGAATAGGGATAATAATAATAGTAAGAAGAATAATAATAACAGTTGTTGCGATAATAATAATAGTAATAAGGATAATAATAAAAGTTATAAGGATAAAGGCAAGAGTAATACGGATAGTAACAATAGAATAAGGATTATAATAACAGTTATAGCGATAATAATAATAGTAATAAGGATAATTATAACAGTTATAGCGATAATAATAATAATAAGGATAATAATAATAGTTATAAGGATGAAGACAAGAGGAATACGGATAGTAACAATAGAATATGGATAATAATAACAGTTATAGCGATAATAATAATAGTAATAAGGATAATAATAATAGTTATAAGCATAAAGACAAGAGTAATACGGATAGTAACAATAGAATAAGGATAATAATAACATTTATAGCGATAATAATAATAGTAATAAGAATAATAATAACAGTTATAGCGATAATAATAATAGTAATAAGGATAATAATTATAGTTCTAAGGATAAAGACAAGAGGAATTCGGATAGTAACAATAGAATAAGGATAATAATAACAGTTATAGCGATAATAATAATAGTAATAAGGATAATAATAAGATTTATAGCGATAATAATAATAGTAATAAGAATAATAATAACAGTTATAGCGATAATAATAATAATAATAAGAATAATAATAACAGTTATAGCGATAATAATAATAGTAATAAGGATAATAATAACAGTTATAGCGATAATAATAATAATAATTAAGATAATAATAATAGTCATAAGGATAAAGACAAGAGGAATAGGGATAATAATAATAGTAATAAGAATAATAATAACAGCTATAAGGATAAAGACAAGAGTAATACGGATAGTAACAATAGAATAAGGATTATAATAACAGTTAAGGCGATAATAATAATAGTAATAAGGATAATAATAATAGTTATAAGGATAAAGACAAGAGGAATAGGGATAATAATAATAATAATAAGAATAATAATAACAGATATAGCGATAATATTAATAGTAATAAGGATAATAATAACAGTTATAGCGATAATAATAATAATAATAAGGATAATAATAATAGTTATAAAGATAAAGACAAGAGAAATAGGGATAATAATAATAGTAATAAGAATAATAATAACAGTTATAAGGATAAACGCAAGAGTAATACGGATAGTAACAATAGTAATAAGGATAATAATAATAGTGTTAAGGATGAAGACAAGAGTAATACGGATAGTAACAATAGAAGAAGGATAATAATAAGAGTTATAGCGATAATAATAATAGTAATAAGGATAATAATAATAGTAATAAGGATAATGACAAGAGTAATACGGATAGTAACAATAGAATAAGGATAATAATAACAGTTATAGCGATAATAATAATAGTAATAAGAATAATAATAACAGTTATAGCGATAATAATAATAGTAACAAGAATAATAATAACAGTTATAGCGATAATAATAATACTAATAAGGATAATAATAACAGTTATAGCGATAATAATAATAGTAATAAGGATAATTATAACAGTTATAGCGATAATAATAATAATAATAGGGATAATAATAATAGTTATAAGGATAATGACAAGAGTAATACGGATAGTAACAATAGAATAAGGATAATAATAACGGTTATAGCGATAATAATAATAGTAATAAGGATAATAATAATAGTTATAAGCATAAAGACAAGAGTAATACGTATAGTAACAATAGAATAAGGATAATAATGACAGTTATAGCGATAATAATAATAGTAATAAGAATAATAATAACAGTTATAGCGATAATAATAATAGTAATAAGGATAATAATAACAGTTGTAGCGATAATAATAATAGTAATAAGGATAATTATAACAGTTATAGCGATAATAATAATAATAATAAGGATAATAATAATAGTTATAAGGATGAAGACAAGAGGAATACGGATAGTAACAATAGAATAAGTATAATAATAACAGTCATAGCGATAATAATAATAGTAATAAGGATAATAATAATAGTTATATGGATAAAGACAAGAGTAATACGGATAGTAACAATAGAATAAGGATAATAATAACATTTATAGCGATAATAATAATAGTAATAAGGATAATAATAATAGTTATAAGGATAAAGACAAGAGTAAGACGTATAGTAACAATAGAATAATGATAATAATAACAGGTATAGCGATAATAATAATAGTAATAAGAATAATAATAACAGTTGTAAGGTTAAAGACAAGAGTAATACGGATAGTAACAATAGAATAAGGATAATAATAACAGTTATAACGATAATAATAATAGTAATAAGAATAATATAAACAGTTATAGCGATAATAATAATAGTAATAAGGATAATTATAATAGTTATAGCGATAATAATAATAAGAATAAGGATAATAATAATAGTTACAAGGATGGAGACAAGAGGAATACGGATAGTAACAATAGAATAAGGATAATAATAACAGTTATAGCGAAAATAATAATAGTAATAAGGATAATAATAACAGTTATAGCGATAATAATAATAATAATAAAGATAATAATAATAGTTATAAGGATAATGACAAGAGTAATACGGATGGTAATAATAGTATAAGGATAATAATAACAGTTATAGCGATAATAATAATAGTAATAAGGATAATAATAACAGTTATAGCGATAATAATAATAATAATAAGGATAATAATAATAGTTATAAGGATGAAGACAAGAGGAATACGGATAATAATAATAGTTATATGGATAAAGACAAGAGTAATACGGATAGTAACAATAGAATAAGGATAATAATAACATTTATAGCGATAATAATAATAGTAATAAGAATAATAATAATAGATATAAGGATAAAGACAAGAGGAATAGGGATAATAATAATAGTAATAAGAATAATAATAACAGTTATAGCGATAATAATAATAATAATAAGAATAATAATAATAGTAATAAGAATAATAATAACAGTTATAGCGATAATAACAATAGTAATAAGGATAATACTAATAGTTATAAGGATAAAGACAAGACTAATAAGGATAATACTAATAGTTGTGCGGATAAAGACAAGAAGAATACGTATAGTAACAATAGAATAAGGATAATAATAACAGTTATAGCGATAATAATAATAATAATAAGGATAATAATAATAGTTATAAAGATAAAGACAAGAGAAATAGGGATAATAATAATAGTAATAAGAATAATAATAACAGTTATAAGGATAAACGCAAGAGTAATACGGATAGTAACAATAGTAATAAGGATAATAATAATAGTGTTAAGGATGAAGACAAGAGTAATACGGATAGTAACAATAGAAGAAGGATAATAATAAGAGTTATAGCGATAATAATAATAGTAATAAGGATAATAATAATAGTAATAAGGATAATGACAAGAGTAATACGGATAGTAACAATAGAATAAGGATAATAATAACAGTTATAGCGATAATAATAATAGTAATAAGAATAATAATAACAGTTATAGCGATAATAATAATAGTAACAAGAATAATAATAACAGTTATAGCGATAATAATAATACTAATAAGGATAATAATAACAGTTATAGCGATAATAATAATAGTAATAAGGATAATTATAACAGTTATAGCGATAATAATAATAATAATAGGGATAATAATAATAGTTATAAGGATAATGACAAGAGTAATACGGATAGTAACAATAGAATAAGGATAATAATAACGGTTATAGCGATAATAATAATAGTAATAAGGATAATAATAATAGTTATAAGCATAAAGACAAGAGTAATACGTATAGTAACAATAGAATAAGGATAATAATGACAGTTATAGCGATAATAATAATAGTAATAAGAATAATAATAACAGTTATAGCGATAATAATAATAGTAATAAGGATAATAATAACAGTTGTAGCGATAATAATAATAGTAATAAGGATAATTATAACAGTTATAGCGATAATAATAATAATAATAAGGATAATAATAATAGTTATAAGGATGAAGACAAGAGGAATACGGATAGTAACAATAGAATAAGTATAATAATAACAGTCATAGCGATAATAATAATAGTAATAAGGATAATAATAATAGTTATATGGATAAAGACAAGAGTAATACGGATAGTAACAATAGAATAAGGATAATAATAACATTTATAGCGATAATAATAATAGTAATAAGGATAATAATAATAGTTATAAGGATAAAGACAAGAGTAAGACGTATAGTAACAATAGAATAATGATAATAATAACAGGTATAGCGATAATAATAATAGTAATAAGAATAATAATAACAGTTGTAAGGTTAAAGACAAGAGTAATACGGATAGTAACAATAGAATAAGGATAATAATAACAGTTATAACGATAATAATAATAGTAATAAGAATAATATAAACAGTTATAGCGATAATAATAATAGTAATAAGGATAATTATAATAGTTATAGCGATAATAATAATAAGAATAAGGATAATAATAATAGTTACAAGGATGGAGACAAGAGGAATACGGATAGTAACAATAGAATAAGGATAATAATAACAGTTATAGCGAAAATAATAATAGTAATAAGGATAATAATAACAGTTATAGCGATAATAATAATAATAATAAGAATAATAATAATAGTAATAAGAATAATAATAACAGTTATAGCGATAATAACAATAGTAATAAGGATAATACTAATAGTTATAAGGATAAAGACAAGACTAATAAGGATAATACTAATAGTTATGCGGATAAAGACAAGAAGAATACGTATAGTAACAATAGAATAAGGATAATAATAACAGTTATAGCGATAATAATAATAATAATAAGGATAATAATAATAGTTATAAAGATAAAGACAAGAGAAATAGGGATAATAATAATAGTAATAAGAATAATAATAACAGTTATAAGGATAAACGCAAGAGTAATACGGATAGTAACAATAGTAATAAGGATAATAATAATAGTGTTAAGGATGAAGACAAGAGTAATACGGACAGTAACAATAGAAGAAGGATAATAATAAGAGTTATAGCGATAATAATAATAATAATAGGGATAAAGACAAGAGGAATAGGGATAATAATAATAGTAATAAGAATAATAATAACAGTTATAGCGATAATAATAATAGTAATAAGGATAATAATAATAGTAAGAAGGATAATGACAAGAGTAATACGGATAGTAACAATAGAATAAGGATAATAATAACAGTTATAGCGATAATAATAATAGTAATAAGAATAATAATAACAGTTATAGCGATAATAATAATAGTAACAAGAATAATAATAACAGTTATAGCGATAATAATAATACCAATAAGGATAATAATAACAGTTATAGCGATAATAATAATAGTAACAAGAATAATAATAACAGTTATAGCGATAATAATAATACTAATAAGGATAATAATAACAGTTATAGCGATAATAATAATAGTAATAAGGATAATTATAACAGTTATAGCGATAATAATAATAATAATAGGGATAATAATAATAGTTATAAGGATAATGACAAGAGTAATACGGATAGTAACAATAGAATAAGGATAATAATAACGGTTATAGCGATAATAATAATAGTAATAAGGATAATAATAATAGTTATAAGCATAAAGACAAGAGTAATACGTATAGTAACAATAGAATAAGGATAATAATGACAGTTATAGCGATAATAATAATAGTAATAAGAATAATAATAACAGTTATAGCGATAATAATAATAGTAATAAGGATAATAATAACAGTTGTAGCGATAATAATAATAGTAATAAGGATAATTATAACAGTTATAGCGATAATAATAATAATAATAAGGATAATAATAATAGTTATAAGGATGAAGACAAGAGGAATACGGATAGTAACAATAGAATAAGTATAATAATAACAGTCATAGCGATAATAATAATAGTAATAAGGATAATAATAATAGTTATATGGATAAAGACAAGAGTAATACGGATAGTAACAATAGAATAAGGATAATAATAACATTTATAGCGATAATAATAATAGTAATAAGGATAATAATAATAGTTATAAGGATAAAGACAAGAGTAAGACGTATAGTAACAATAGAATAATGATAATAATAACAGGTATAGCGATAATAATAATAGTAATAAGAATAATAATAACAGTTGTAAGGTTAAAGACAAGAGTAATACGGATAGTAACAATAGAATAAGGATAATAATAACAGTTATAACGATAATAATAATAGTAATAAGAATAATATAAACAGTTATAGCGATAATAATAATAGTAATAAGGATAATTATAATAGTTATAGCGATAATAATAATAAGAATAAGGATAATAATAATAGTTACAAGGATGGAGACAAGAGGAATACGGATAGTAACAATAGAATAAGGATAATAATAACAGTTATAGCGAAAATAATAATAGTAATAAGGATAATAATAACAGTTATAGCGATAATAATAATAATAATAAGAATAATAATAATAGTAATAAGAATAATAATAACAGTTATAGCGATAATAACAATAGTAATAAGGATAATACTAATAGTTATAAGGATAAAGACAAGACTAATAAGGATAATACTAATAGTTATGCGGATAAAGACAAGAAGAATACGTATAGTAACAATAGAATAAGGATAATAATAACAGTTATAGCGATAATAATAATAATAATAAGGATAATAATAATAGTTATAAAGATAAAGACAAGAGAAATAGGGATAATAATAATAGTAATAAGAATAATAATAACAGTTATAAGGATAAACGCAAGAGTAATACGGATAGTAACAATAGTAATAAGGATAATAATAATAGTGTTAAGGATGAAGACAAGAGTAATACGGACAGTAACAATAGAAGAAGGATAATAATAAGAGTTATAGCGATAATAATAATAATAATAGGGATAAAGACAAGAGGAATAGGGATAATAATAATAGTAATAAGAATAATAATAACAGTTATAGCGATAATAATAATAGTAATAAGGATAATAATAATAGTAAGAAGGATAATGACAAGAGTAATACGGATAGTAACAATAGAATAAGGATAATAATAACAGTTATAGCGATAATAATAATAGTAATAAGAATAATAATAACAGTTATAGCGATAATAATAATAGTAACAAGAATAATAATAACAGTTATAGCGATAATAATAATACCAATAAGGATAATAATAACAGTTATAGCGATAATAATAATAGTAATAAGGATAATAATAACGGTTATAGCGATAATAATAATAGTAATAAGGATAATAATAATAGTTATAAGCATAAAGACAAGAGTAATACGTATAGTAACAATAGAATAAGGATAATAATGACAGTTATAGCGATAATAATAATAGTAATAGGAATAATAATAACAGTTATAGCGATAATAATAATAGTAATAAGGATAATTATAATAGTTATAGCGATAATAATAATAAGAATAAGGATAATAATAATAGTTACAAGGATGGAGACAAGAGGAATACGGATAGTAACAATAGAATAAGGATAATAATAACAGTTATAGCGAAAATAATAATAGTAATAAGGATAATAATAACAGTTATAGCGATAATAATAATAATAATAAAGATAATAATAATAGTCATAAGGATAAAGACAAGAGGAATAGGGATAATAATAATAGTGATAAGAATAATAATAACAGTTATAAGGATAATGACAAGAGTAATACGGATAGTAACAATAGAATAAGGATAATAATAACAGTTATAGCGATAATAATAATAGTAATAAGGATAATAATAATAGTTATATGGATAAAGACAAGAGTAATACGGATAGTAACAATAGAATAAGGATAATAATAACATTTATAGCCATAATAATAATAGTAATAAGAATAATAATAACAGTTATAGCGATAATAATAATAATAATAGGGATAATAATAATAGTTATAAGGATAATGACAAGAGTAATACGGATGGTAACAATAGAATAAGGATAATAATAACAGTTATAGCGATAATAATAATAGTAATAAGGATAATAATAACAGTTATAGCGATAATAATAATAATAATAAAGATAATAATAATAGTCATAAGGATAAAGACAAGAGGAATAGGGATAATAATAATAGTAATAAGAATAATAATAACAGTTATAAGGATAATGACAAGAGTAATACGGATAGTAACAATAGAATAAGGATAATAATAACAGTTATAGCGATAATAATAATAGTAATAAGGATAATAATAATAGTTATAAGGATGAAGACAAGAGGAATACGGATAATAATAATAGTTATATGGATAAAGACAAGAGTAATACGGATAGTAACAATAGAATAAGGATAATAATAACATTTATAGCGATAATAATAATAGTAATAAGAATAATAATAATAGATATAAGGATAAAGACAAGAGGAATAGGGATAATAATAATAGTAATAAGAATAATAATAACAGTTATAGCGATAATAATAATAATAATAAGAATAATAAGGGAGGCCTTCAATTGAGCACGATACGATTGCACACGATCGCATTGGACACAGGTGTTTTGAGCACGCCATCATTGTGCACAGGAAGGATTGGGCACAATTCGATTGTGCACCAGAATGATATCTGAACCTAACCTAAACTAACCAATGAACCCAACCTAACATAACATAACATAACATAACCTAGCCTAACCTAACTGATAGCATTTGCGATTCTTACGGTGTCCAATTTTCCTCTCTGATATCATTCTTGTGCACAATCGAATTGTGCCCAATCGGTCGTGTGCACAATGATGGCGTGGTCAAAAGACCTGTGTCCAATGCGATCGTGCGCGATCGTACCGTGCTCAATAGAGCCTCTCCCAATAATAATAATAGTAATAAGAATAATAATAACAGTTATAGCGATAATAACAATAGTAATAAGGATAATACTAATAGTTATAAGGATAAAGACAAGACTAATAAGGATAATACTAATAGTTATGCGGATAAAGACAAGAAGAATACGTATAGTAACAATAGAATAAGGATAATAATAACAGTTATAGCGATAATAATAATAGTAATAAGAATAATAATAAGAGTTATAGCGATAATAATAATAGTAATAAGGATAATAATAACAGTTATAGCGATAATAATAATAGTATTAAGGATAAAGGCAAGAGTAATACGGACAGTAATAATAGTAACAAGAATAATAATAACAATTATAGCGATAATAATAATAGTAATAAGGATAATAATAACAGTTCTAGCGATAATAATAATAATAATAATAATAAGGATAATAATAATAGTTATAGGGAGAAAGACAAGAGGAATAGGGATAGTAACAATAGAATAAGCATAATAATAACAGTTATAGCGATAATAATAATAGTAATAAGGATAATAATAATAGTTATAAGGATATAGACAAGAGGAATAGGGATAATAATAATAGTAACAAGAGAAATAGTAACAGTTATAGCGATAATAATAATAGTAATAAGGATAATAATAATAGTTATAAGGATAAGTACAAGGCCAATAGGGATAATAATAATAGTAATAAGAATAATAATAACAGTTATTAGCGATAATAATAATAGTTATAAGGATAAAGACAAGAGGAATAGGGATAGTAACAATAGAATAAGCATAATAATAACAGTTATAGCGATAATAATAATAATAATAAGGATAATAATAATAGTTATAAGGAGAAAGGCAAGAGTAATACGGACAGTAATAATAGTAACAAGAATAATAATAACAGTTATAGCGATAATTATAATAGTAATAAGGATAATAATAATAGTTATAAGGATAATGACAAGAGTAATAGGGATAATAATAATAGTAACAAGAATAATAATAACAGTTATAGCGATAATAATAATAGTAATAAGGATAATAATAATAGTTATAAGGATAAAGACAAGGGCAATAGCGATAATAATAATAACAGTAATAACAATAATAATAACAGTTGTAGCGATAATAATAATATTAAAAAGGATTAATAATAATAGTTATATGGATAAAGACAAGAGTAATACGGATAGTAACAATAGTAATAAGTATAATAATAACAGTTATAGCGATAATAATAATAGTATCAAGAATAATAATAACAATTATAGCGATAATAATAATAATAATAAGGATAATAATAATAGTTATAAGGAGAAAGACAAGAGGAATAGGGATAATAATAATAGTAACAAGAATAATAACAACAGTTATAGCGATAATAATAATAATAATAGTTATAAGGAGAAAGACAAGAGTAATAGGGATAGTAACAATAGAATAACCATAATAATAACAGTTATAGCTATAATAATAATAGTATTAAGGATAAAGGCAAGAGTAATACGGACAGTAATAATAGTAACAAGAATAATAATAACAGTTATAGCGATAATAATAATAGTAATAAGGATAATAATAATAGTTATAGCGATAATAATAATAGTATTAAGGATAATAATAATAGTTATAGCGATAATAATAATAGTTATAAGGATAAAGGCAAGAGTAATACGGATAGTAACAATAGAATAAGCATAATAATAACAGTTTTAGCGATAATAATAATAGTAATGAGGATAATAATAACAGTTATAGCGATAATAATAATAATAATAATAAGGATAATAATAATAGTTATAAGGATAAAGACAACAGTAATACGGATAGTAACAATAGAATAAGGATAATAATGACAGTTATAGCGATAATAATAATAGTAATAAGAATAATAATAACAGTTATAGCGATAATAATAATAGTAATAAGGATAATAATAACAGTTGTAGCGATAATAATAATAGTAATAAGGATAATTATAACAGTTATAGCGATAATAATAATAATAATAAGGATAATAATAATAGTTATAAGGATGAAGACAAGAGGAATACGGATAGTAACAATAGAATAAGTATAATAATAACAGTCATAGCGATAATAATAATAGTAATAAGGATAATAATAATAGTTATATGGATAAAGACAAGAGTAATACGGATAGTAACAATAGAATAAGGATAATAATAACATTTATAGCGATAATAATAATAGTAATAAGGATAATAATAATAGTTATAAGGATAAAGACAAGAGTAAGACGTATAGTAACAATAGAATAATGATAATAATAACAGGTATAGCGATAATAATAATAGTAATAAGAATAATAATAACAGTTGTAAGGTTAAAGACAAGAGTAATACGGATAGTAACAATAGAATAAGGATAATAATAACAGTTATAACGATAATAATAATAGTAATAAGAATAATATAAACAGTTATAGCGATAATAATAATAGTAATAAGGATAATTATAATAGTTATAGCGATAATAATAATAAGAATAAGGATAATAATAATAGTTACAAGGATGGAGACAAGAGGAATACGGATAGTAACAATAGAATAAGGATAATAATAACAGTTATAGCGAAAATAATAATAGTAATAAGGATAATAATAACAGTTATAGCGATAATAATAATAATAATAAAGATAATAATAATAGTTATAAGGATAATGACAAGAGTAATACGGATGGTAATAATAGTATAAGGATAATAATAACAGTTATAGCGATAATAATAATAGTAATAAGGATAATAATAACAGTTATAGCGATAATAATAATAATAATAAGGATAATAATAATAGTTATAAGGATGAAGACAAGAGGAATACGGATAATAATAATAGTTATATGGATAAAGACAAGAGTAATACGGATAGTAACAATAGAATAAGGATAATAATAACATTTATAGCGATAATAATAATAGTAATAAGAATAATAATAATAGATATAAGGATAAAGACAAGAGGAATAGGGATAATAATAATAGTAATAAGAATAATAATAACAGTTATAACGATAATAATAATAATAATAAGAATAATAATAATAGTAATAAGAATAATAATAACAGTTATAGCGATAATAATAATAATAATAATAAGGATAATAATAATAGTTATAAGGATAAAGACAACAGTAATACGGATAGTAACAATAGAATAAGGATAATAATGACAGTTATAGCGATAATAATAATAGTAATAAGAATAATAATAACAGTTATAGCGATAATAATAATAGTAATAAGGATAATAATAACAGTTGTAGCGATAATAATAATAGTAATAAGGATAATTATAACAGTTATAGCGATAATAATAATAATAATAAGGATAATAATAATAGTTATAAGGATGAAGACAAGAGGAATACGGATAGTAACAATAGAATAAGTATAATAATAACAGTCATAGCGATAATAATAATAGTAATAAGGATAATAATAATAGTTATATGGATAAAGACAAGAGTAATACGGATAGTAACAATAGAATAAGGATAATAATAACATTTATAGCGATAATAATAATAGTAATAAGGATAATAATAATAGTTATAAGGATGAAGACAAGAGTAATACGGATAGTAACAATAGAAGAAGGATAATAATAAGAGTTATAGCGATAATAATAATAATAATAGGGATAAAGACAAGAGGAATAGGGATAATAATAATAGTAATAAGAATAATAATAACAGTTATAGCGATAATAATAATAGTAATAAGGATAATAATAATAGTAAGAAGGATAATGACAAGAGTAATACGGATAGTAACAATAGAATAAGGATAATAATAACAGTTATAGCGATAATAATAATAGTAATAAGAATAATAATAACAGTTATAGCGATAATAATAATAGTAACAAGAATAATAATAACAGTTATAGCGATAATAATAATACCAATAAGGATAATAATAACAGTTATAGCGATAATAATAATAGTAATAAGGATAATAATAACGGTTATAGCGATAATAATAATAGTAATAAGGATAATAAT
Source organism: Megachile ligniseca (assembly GCA_945859555.1). NCBI lineage: Eukaryota > Metazoa > Arthropoda > Insecta > Hymenoptera > Megachilidae > Megachile > Megachile ligniseca. The sequence continues at coordinate 88,454 of CAMAOC010000029.1, read as the reverse complement.
AATAGTTATAAGCATAAAGACAAGAGTAATACGTATAGTAACAATAGAATAAGGATAATAATGACAGTTATAGCGATAATAATAATAGTAATAGGAATAATAATAACAGTTATAGCGATAATAATAATAGTAATAAGGATAATTATAATAGTTATAGCGATAATAATAATAAGAATAAGGATAATAATAATAGTTACAAGGATGGAGACAAGAGGAATACGGATAGTAACAATAGAATAAGGATAATAATAACAGTTATAGCGAAAATAATAATAGTAATAAGGATAATAATAACAGTTATAGCGATAATAATAATAATAATAAAGATAATAATAATAGTCATAAGGATAAAGACAAGAGGAATAGGGATAATAATAATAGTGATAAGAATAATAATAACAGTTATAAGGATAATGACAAGAGTAATACGGATAGTAACAATAGAATAAGGATAATAATAACAGTTATAGCGATAATAATAATAGTAATAAGGATAATAATAATAGTTATATGGATAAAGACAAGAGTAATACGGATAGTAACAATAGAATAAGGATAATAATAACATTTATAGCCATAATAATAATAGTAATAAGAATAATAATAACAGTTATAGCGATAATAATAATAATAATAGGGATAATAATAATAGTTATAAGGATAATGACAAGAGTAATACGGATGGTAACAATAGAATAAGGATAATAATAACAGTTATAGCGATAATAATAATAGTAATAAGGATAATAATAACAGTTATAGCGATAATAATAATAATAATAAAGATAATAATAATAGTCATAAGGATAAAGACAAGAGGAATAGGGATAATAATAATAGTAATAAGAATAATAATAACAGTTATAAGGATAATGACAAGAGTAATACGGATAGTAACAATAGAATAAGGATAATAATAACAGTTATAGCGATAATAATAATAGTAATAAGGATAATAATAATAGTTATAAGGATGAAGACAAGAGGAATACGGATAATAATAATAGTTATATGGATAAAGACAAGAGTAATACGGATAGTAACAATAGAATAAGGATAATAATAACATTTATAGCGATAATAATAATAGTAATAAGAATAATAATAATAGATATAAGGATAAAGACAAGAGGAATAGGGATAATAATAATAGTAATAAGAATAATAATAACAGTTATAGCGATAATAATAATAATAATAAGAATAATAAGGGAGGCCTTCAATTGAGCACGATACGATTGCACACGATCGCATTGGACACAGGTGTTTTGAGCACGCCATCATTGTGCACAGGAAGGATTGGGCACAATTCGATTGTGCACCAGAATGATATCTGAACCTAACCTAAACTAACCAATGAACCCAACCTAACATAACATAACATAACATAACCTAGCCTAACCTAACTGATAGCATTTGCGATTCTTACGGTGTCCAATTTTCCTCTCTGATATCATTCTTGTGCACAATCGAATTGTGCCCAATCGGTCGTGTGCACAATGATGGCGTGGTCAAAAGACCTGTGTCCAATGCGATCGTGCGCGATCGTACCGTGCTCAATAGAGCCTCTCCCAATAATAATAATAGTAATAAGAATAATAATAACAGTTATAGCGATAATAACAATAGTAATAAGGATAATACTAATAGTTATAAGGATAAAGACAAGACTAATAAGGATAATACTAATAGTTATGCGGATAAAGACAAGAAGAATACGTATAGTAACAATAGAATAAGGATAATAATAACAGTTATAGCGATAATAATAATAGTAATAAGAATAATAATAAGAGTTATAGCGATAATAATAATAGTAATAAGGATAATAATAACAGTTATAGCGATAATAATAATAGTATTAAGGATAAAGGCAAGAGTAATACGGACAGTAATAATAGTAACAAGAATAATAATAACAATTATAGCGATAATAATAATAGTAATAAGGATAATAATAACAGTTCTAGCGATAATAATAATAATAATAATAATAAGGATAATAATAATAGTTATAGGGAGAAAGACAAGAGGAATAGGGATAGTAACAATAGAATAAGCATAATAATAACAGTTATAGCGATAATAATAATAGTAATAAGGATAATAATAATAGTTATAAGGATATAGACAAGAGGAATAGGGATAATAATAATAGTAACAAGAGAAATAGTAACAGTTATAGCGATAATAATAATAGTAATAAGGATAATAATAATAGTTATAAGGATAAGTACAAGGCCAATAGGGATAATAATAATAGTAATAAGAATAATAATAACAGTTATTAGCGATAATAATAATAGTTATAAGGATAAAGACAAGAGGAATAGGGATAGTAACAATAGAATAAGCATAATAATAACAGTTATAGCGATAATAATAATAATAATAAGGATAATAATAATAGTTATAAGGAGAAAGGCAAGAGTAATACGGACAGTAATAATAGTAACAAGAATAATAATAACAGTTATAGCGATAATTATAATAGTAATAAGGATAATAATAATAGTTATAAGGATAATGACAAGAGTAATAGGGATAATAATAATAGTAACAAGAATAATAATAACAGTTATAGCGATAATAATAATAGTAATAAGGATAATAATAATAGTTATAAGGATAAAGACAAGGGCAATAGCGATAATAATAATAACAGTAATAACAATAATAATAACAGTTGTAGCGATAATAATAATATTAAAAAGGATTAATAATAATAGTTATATGGATAAAGACAAGAGTAATACGGATAGTAACAATAGTAATAAGTATAATAATAACAGTTATAGCGATAATAATAATAGTATCAAGAATAATAATAACAATTATAGCGATAATAATAATAATAATAAGGATAATAATAATAGTTATAAGGAGAAAGACAAGAGGAATAGGGATAATAATAATAGTAACAAGAATAATAACAACAGTTATAGCGATAATAATAATAATAATAGTTATAAGGAGAAAGACAAGAGTAATAGGGATAGTAACAATAGAATAACCATAATAATAACAGTTATAGCTATAATAATAATAGTATTAAGGATAAAGGCAAGAGTAATACGGACAGTAATAATAGTAACAAGAATAATAATAACAGTTATAGCGATAATAATAATAGTAATAAGGATAATAATAATAGTTATAGCGATAATAATAATAGTATTAAGGATAATAATAATAGTTATAGCGATAATAATAATAGTTATAAGGATAAAGGCAAGAGTAATACGGATAGTAACAATAGAATAAGCATAATAATAACAGTTTTAGCGATAATAATAATAGTAATGAGGATAATAATAACAGTTATAGCGATAATAATAATAATAATAATAAGGATAATAATAATAGTTATAAGGATAAAGACAACAGTAATACGGATAGTAACAATAGAATAAGGATAATAATGACAGTTATAGCGATAATAATAATAGTAATAAGAATAATAATAACAGTTATAGCGATAATAATAATAGTAATAAGGATAATAATAACAGTTGTAGCGATAATAATAATAGTAATAAGGATAATTATAACAGTTATAGCGATAATAATAATAATAATAAGGATAATAATAATAGTTATAAGGATGAAGACAAGAGGAATACGGATAGTAACAATAGAATAAGTATAATAATAACAGTCATAGCGATAATAATAATAGTAATAAGGATAATAATAATAGTTATATGGATAAAGACAAGAGTAATACGGATAGTAACAATAGAATAAGGATAATAATAACATTTATAGCGATAATAATAATAGTAATAAGGATAATAATAATAGTTATAAGGATAAAGACAAGAGTAAGACGTATAGTAACAATAGAATAATGATAATAATAACAGGTATAGCGATAATAATAATAGTAATAAGAATAATAATAACAGTTGTAAGGTTAAAGACAAGAGTAATACGGATAGTAACAATAGAATAAGGATAATAATAACAGTTATAACGATAATAATAATAGTAATAAGAATAATATAAACAGTTATAGCGATAATAATAATAGTAATAAGGATAATTATAATAGTTATAGCGATAATAATAATAAGAATAAGGATAATAATAATAGTTACAAGGATGGAGACAAGAGGAATACGGATAGTAACAATAGAATAAGGATAATAATAACAGTTATAGCGAAAATAATAATAGTAATAAGGATAATAATAACAGTTATAGCGATAATAATAATAATAATAAAGATAATAATAATAGTTATAAGGATAATGACAAGAGTAATACGGATGGTAATAATAGTATAAGGATAATAATAACAGTTATAGCGATAATAATAATAGTAATAAGGATAATAATAACAGTTATAGCGATAATAATAATAATAATAAGGATAATAATAATAGTTATAAGGATGAAGACAAGAGGAATACGGATAATAATAATAGTTATATGGATAAAGACAAGAGTAATACGGATAGTAACAATAGAATAAGGATAATAATAACATTTATAGCGATAATAATAATAGTAATAAGAATAATAATAATAGATATAAGGATAAAGACAAGAGGAATAGGGATAATAATAATAGTAATAAGAATAATAATAACAGTTATAACGATAATAATAATAATAATAAGAATAATAATAATAGTAATAAGAATAATAATAACAGTTATAGCGATAATAATAATAATAATAATAAGGATAATAATAATAGTTATAAGGATAAAGACAACAGTAATACGGATAGTAACAATAGAATAAGGATAATAATGACAGTTATAGCGATAATAATAATAGTAATAAGAATAATAATAACAGTTATAGCGATAATAATAATAGTAATAAGGATAATAATAACAGTTGTAGCGATAATAATAATAGTAATAAGGATAATTATAACAGTTATAGCGATAATAATAATAATAATAAGGATAATAATAATAGTTATAAGGATGAAGACAAGAGGAATACGGATAGTAACAATAGAATAAGTATAATAATAACAGTCATAGCGATAATAATAATAGTAATAAGGATAATAATAATAGTTATATGGATAAAGACAAGAGTAATACGGATAGTAACAATAGAATAAGGATAATAATAACATTTATAGCGATAATAATAATAGTAATAAGGATAATAATAATAGTTATAAGGATAAAGACAAGAGTAAGACGTATAGTAACAATAGAATAATGATAATAATAACAGGTATAGCGATAATAATAATAGTAATAAGAATAATAATAACAGTTGTAAGGTTAAAGACAAGAGTAATACGGATAGTAACAATAGAATAAGGATAATAATAACAGTTATAACGATAATAATAATAGTAATAAGAATAATATAAACAGTTATAGCGATAATAATAATAGTAATAAGGATAATTATAATAGTTATAGCGATAATAATAATAAGAATAAGGATAATAATAATAGTTACAAGGATGGAGACAAGAGGAATACGGATAGTAACAATAGAATAAGGATAATAATAACAGTTATAGCGAAAATAATAATAGTAATAAGGATAATAATAACAGTTATAGCGATAATAATAATAATAATAAAGATAATAATAATAGTTATAAGGATAATGACAAGAGTAATACGGATGGTAATAATAGTATAAGGATAATAATAACAGTTATAGCGATAATAATAATAGTAATAAGGATAATAATAACAGTTATAGCGATAATAATAATAATAATAAGGATAATAATAATAGTTATAAGGATGAAGACAAGAGGAATACGGATAATAATAATAGTTATATGGATAAAGACAAGAGTAATACGGATAGTAACAATAGAATAAGGATAATAATAACATTTATAGCGATAATAATAATAGTAATAAGAATAATAATAATAGATATAAGGATAAAGACAAGAGGAATAGGGATAATAATAATAGTAATAAGAATAATAATAACAGTTATAGCGATAATAATAATAATAATAAGAATAATAATAATAGTAATAAGAATAATAATAACAGTTATAGCGATAATAACAATAGTAATAAGGATAATACTAATAGTTATAAGGATAAAGACAAGACTAATAAGGATAATACTAATAGTTGTGCGGATAAAGACAAGAAGAATACGTATAGTAACAATAGAATAAGGATAATAATAACAGTTATAGCGATAATAATAATAATAATAAGGATAATAATAATAGTTATAAAGATAAAGACAAGAGAAATAGGGATAATAATAATAGTAATAAGAATAATAATAACAGTTATAAGGATAAACGCAAGAGTAATACGGATAGTAACAATAGTAATAAGGATAATAATAATAGTGTTAAGGATGAAGACAAGAGTAATACGGATAGTAACAATAGAAGAAGGATAATAATAAGAGTTATAGCGATAATAATAATAGTAATAAGGATAATAATAATAGTAATAAGGATAATGACAAGAGTAATACGGATAGTAACAATAGAATAAGGATAATAATAACAGTTATAGCGATAATAATAATAGTAATAAGAATAATAATAACAGTTATAGCGATAATAATAATAGTAACAAGAATAATAATAACAGTTATAGCGATAATAATAATACTAATAAGGATAATAATAACAGTTATAGCGATAATAATAATAGTAATAAGGATAATTATAACAGTTATAGCGATAATAATAATAATAATAGGGATAATAATAATAGTTATAAGGATAATGACAAGAGTAATACGGATAGTAACAATAGAATAAGGATAATAATAACGGTTATAGCGATAATAATAATAGTAATAAGGATAATAATAATAGTTATAAGCATAAAGACAAGAGTAATACGTATAGTAACAATAGAATAAGGATAATAATGACAGTTATAGCGATAATAATAATAGTAATAAGAATAATAATAACAGTTATAGCGATAATAATAATAGTAATAAGGATAATAATAACAGTTGTAGCGATAATAATAATAGTAATAAGGATAATTATAACAGTTATAGCGATAATAATAATAATAATAAGGATAATAATAATAGTTATAAGGATGAAGACAAGAGGAATACGGATAGTAACAATAGAATAAGTATAATAATAACAGTCATAGCGATAATAATAATAGTAATAAGGATAATAATAATAGTTATATGGATAAAGACAAGAGTAATACGGATAGTAACAATAGAATAAGGATAATAATAACATTTATAGCGATAATAATAATAGTAATAAGAATAATAATAATAGATATAAGGATAAAGACAAGAGGAATAGGGATAATAATAATAGTAATAAGAATAATAATAACAGTTATAACGATAATAATAATAATAATAAGAATAATAATAATAGTAATAAGAATAATAATAACAGTTATAGCGATAATAATAATAATAATAATAAGGATAATAATAATAGTTATAAGGATAAAGACAACAGTAATACGGATAGTAACAATAGAATAAGGATAATAATGACAGTTATAGCGATAATAATAATAGTAATAAGAATAATAATAACAGTTATAGCGATAATAATAATAGTAATAAGGATAATAATAACAGTTGTAGCGATAATAATAATAGTAATAAGGATAATTATAACAGTTATAGCGATAATAATAATAATAATAAGGATAATAATAATAGTTATAAGGATGAAGACAAGAGGAATACGGATAGTAACAATAGAATAAGTATAATAATAACAGTCATAGCGATAATAATAATAGTAATAAGGATAATAATAATAGTTATATGGATAAAGACAAGAGTAATACGGATAGTAACAATAGAATAAGGATAATAATAACATTTATAGCGATAATAATAATAGTAATAAGGATAATAATAATAGTTATAAGGATGAAGACAAGAGTAATACGGATAGTAACAATAGAAGAAGGATAATAATAAGAGTTATAGCGATAATAATAATAATAATAGGGATAAAGACAAGAGGAATAGGGATAATAATAATAGTAATAAGAATAATAATAACAGTTATAGCGATAATAATAATAGTAATAAGGATAATAATAATAGTAAGAAGGATAATGACAAGAGTAATACGGATAGTAACAATAGAATAAGGATAATAATAACAGTTATAGCGATAATAATAATAGTAATAAGAATAATAATAACAGTTATAGCGATAATAATAATAGTAACAAGAATAATAATAACAGTTATAGCGATAATAATAATACCAATAAGGATAATAATAACAGTTATAGCGATAATAATAATAGTAATAAGGATAATAATAACGGTTATAGCGATAATAATAATAGTAATAAGGATAATAATAATAGTTATAAGCATAAAGACAAGAGTAATACGTATAGTAACAATAGAATAAGGATAATAATGACAGTTATAGCGATAATAATAATAGTAATAGGAATAATAATAACAGTTATAGCGATAATAATAATAGTAATAAGGATAATTATAATAGTTATAGCGATAATAATAATAAGAATAAGGATAATAATAATAGTTACAAGGATGGAGACAAGAGGAATACGGATAGTAACAATAGAATAAGGATAATAATAACAGTTATAGCGAAAATAATAATAGTAATAAGGATAATAATAACAGTTATAGCGATAATAATAATAATAATAAAGATAATAATAATAGTCATAAGGATAAAGACAAGAGGAATAGGGATAATAATAATAGTGATAAGAATAATAATAACAGTTATAAGGATAATGACAAGAGTAATACGGATAGTAACAATAGAATAAGGATAATAATAACAGTTATAGCGATAATAATAATAGTAATAAGGATAATAATAATAGTTATATGGATAAAGACAAGAGTAATACGGATAGTAACAATAGAATAAGGATAATAATAACATTTATAGCCATAATAATAATAGTAATAAGAATAATAATAACAGTTATAGCGATAATAATAATAATAATAGGGATAATAATAATAGTTATAAGGATAATGACAAGAGTAATACGGATGGTAACAATAGAATAAGGATAATAATAACAGTTATAGCGATAATAATAATAGTAATAAGGATAATAATAACAGTTATAGCGATAATAATAATAATAATAAAGATAATAATAATAGTCATAAGGATAAAGACAAGAGGAATAGGGATAATAATAATAGTAATAAGAATAATAATAACAGTTATAAGGATAATGACAAGAGTAATACGGATAGTAACAATAGAATAAGGATAATAATAACAGTTATAGCGATAATAATAATAGTAATAAGGATAATAATAATAGTTATAAGGATGAAGACAAGAGGAATACGGATAATAATAATAGTTATATGGATAAAGACAAGAGTAATACGGATAGTAACAATAGAATAAGGATAATAATAACATTTATAGCGATAATAATAATAGTAATAAGAATAATAATAATAGATATAAGGATAAAGACAAGAGGAATAGGGATAATAATAATAGTAATAAGAATAATAATAACAGTTATAGCGATAATAATAATAATAATAAGAATAATAAGGGAGGCCTTCAATTGAGCACGATACGATTGCACACGATCGCATTGGACACAGGTGTTTTGAGCACGCCATCATTGTGCACAGGAAGGATTGGGCACAATTCGATTGTGCACCAGAATGATATCTGAACCTAACCTAAACTAACCAATGAACCCAACCTAACATAACATAACATAACATAACCTAGCCTAACCTAACTGATAGCATTTGCGATTCTTACGGTGTCCAATTTTCCTCTCTGATATCATTCTTGTGCACAATCGAATTGTGCCCAATCGGTCGTGTGCACAATGATGGCGTGGTCAAAAGACCTGTGTCCAATGCGATCGTGCGCGATCGTACCGTGCTCAATAGAGCCTCTCCCAATAATAATAATAGTAATAAGAATAATAATAACAGTTATAGCGATAATAACAATAGTAATAAGGATAATACTAATAGTTATAAGGATAAAGACAAGACTAATAAGGATAATACTAATAGTTATGCGGATAAAGACAAGAAGAATACGTATAGTAACAATAGAATAAGGATAATAATAACAGTTATAGCGATAATAATAATAGTAATAAGAATAATAATAAGAGTTATAGCGATAATAATAATAGTAATAAGGATAATAATAACAGTTATAGCGATAATAATAATAGTATTAAGGATAAAGGCAAGAGTAATACGGACAGTAATAATAGTAACAAGAATAATAATAACAATTATAGCGATAATAATAATAGTAATAAGGATAATAATAACAGTTCTAGCGATAATAATAATAATAATAATAATAAGGATAATAATAATAGTTATAGGGAGAAAGACAAGAGGAATAGGGATAGTAACAATAGAATAAGCATAATAATAACAGTTATAGCGATAATAATAATAGTAATAAGGATAATAATAATAGTTATAAGGATATAGACAAGAGGAATAGGGATAATAATAATAGTAACAAGAGAAATAGTAACAGTTATAGCGATAATAATAATAGTAATAAGGATAATAATAATAGTTATAAGGATAAGTACAAGGCCAATAGGGATAATAATAATAGTAATAAGAATAATAATAACAGTTATTAGCGATAATAATAATAGTTATAAGGATAAAGACAAGAGGAATAGGGATAGTAACAATAGAATAAGCATAATAATAACAGTTATAGCGATAATAATAATAATAATAAGGATAATAATAATAGTTATAAGGAGAAAGGCAAGAGTAATACGGACAGTAATAATAGTAACAAGAATAATAATAACAGTTATAGCGATAATTATAATAGTAATAAGGATAATAATAATAGTTATAAGGATAATGACAAGAGTAATAGGGATAATAATAATAGTAACAAGAATAATAATAACAGTTATAGCGATAATAATAATAGTAATAAGGATAATAATAATAGTTATAAGGATAAAGACAAGGGCAATAGCGATAATAATAATAACAGTAATAACAATAATAATAACAGTTGTAGCGATAATAATAATATTAAAAAGGATTAATAATAATAGTTATATGGATAAAGACAAGAGTAATACGGATAGTAACAATAGTAATAAGTATAATAATAACAGTTATAGCGATAATAATAATAGTATCAAGAATAATAATAACAATTATAGCGATAATAATAATAATAATAAGGATAATAATAATAGTTATAAGGAGAAAGACAAGAGGAATAGGGATAATAATAATAGTAACAAGAATAATAACAACAGTTATAGCGATAATAATAATAATAATAGTTATAAGGAGAAAGACAAGAGTAATAGGGATAGTAACAATAGAATAACCATAATAATAACAGTTATAGCTATAATAATAATAGTATTAAGGATAAAGGCAAGAGTAATACGGACAGTAATAATAGTAACAAGAATAATAATAACAGTTATAGCGATAATAATAATAGTAATAAGGATAATAATAATAGTTATAGCGATAATAATAATAGTATTAAGGATAATAATAATAGTTATAGCGATAATAATAATAGTTATAAGGATAAAGGCAAGAGTAATACGGATAGTAACAATAGAATAAGCATAATAATAACAGTTTTAGCGATAATAATAATAGTAATGAGGATAATAATAACAGTTATAGCGATAATAATAATAATAATAATAAGGATAATAATAATAGTTATAAGGATAAAGACAACAGTAATACGGATAGTAACAATAGAATAAGGATAATAATGACAGTTATAGCGATAATAATAATAGTAATAAGAATAATAATAACAGTTATAGCGATAATAATAATAGTAATAAGGATAATAATAACAGTTGTAGCGATAATAATAATAGTAATAAGGATAATTATAACAGTTATAGCGATAATAATAATAATAATAAGGATAATAATAATAGTTATAAGGATGAAGACAAGAGGAATACGGATAGTAACAATAGAATAAGTATAATAATAACAGTCATAGCGATAATAATAATAGTAATAAGGATAATAATAATAGTTATATGGATAAAGACAAGAGTAATACGGATAGTAACAATAGAATAAGGATAATAATAACATTTATAGCGATAATAATAATAGTAATAAGGATAATAATAATAGTTATAAGGATAAAGACAAGAGTAAGACGTATAGTAACAATAGAATAATGATAATAATAACAGGTATAGCGATAATAATAATAGTAATAAGAATAATAATAACAGTTGTAAGGTTAAAGACAAGAGTAATACGGATAGTAACAATAGAATAAGGATAATAATAACAGTTATAACGATAATAATAATAGTAATAAGAATAATATAAACAGTTATAGCGATAATAATAATAGTAATAAGGATAATTATAATAGTTATAGCGATAATAATAATAAGAATAAGGATAATAATAATAGTTACAAGGATGGAGACAAGAGGAATACGGATAGTAACAATAGAATAAGGATAATAATAACAGTTATAGCGAAAATAATAATAGTAATAAGGATAATAATAACAGTTATAGCGATAATAATAATAATAATAAAGATAATAATAATAGTTATAAGGATAATGACAAGAGTAATACGGATGGTAATAATAGTATAAGGATAATAATAACAGTTATAGCGATAATAATAATAGTAATAAGGATAATAATAACAGTTATAGCGATAATAATAATAATAATAAGGATAATAATAATAGTTATAAGGATGAAGACAAGAGGAATACGGATAATAATAATAGTTATATGGATAAAGACAAGAGTAATACGGATAGTAACAATAGAATAAGGATAATAATAACATTTATAGCGATAATAATAATAGTAATAAGAATAATAATAATAGATATAAGGATAAAGACAAGAGGAATAGGGATAATAATAATAGTAATAAGAATAATAATAACAGTTATAACGATAATAATAATAATAATAAGAATAATAATAATAGTAATAAGAATAATAATAACAGTTATAGCGATAATAATAATAATAATAATAAGGATAATAATAATAGTTATAAGGATAAAGACAACAGTAATACGGATAGTAACAATAGAATAAGGATAATAATGACAGTTATAGCGATAATAATAATAGTAATAAGAATAATAATAACAGTTATAGCGATAATAATAATAGTAATAAGGATAATAATAACAGTTGTAGCGATAATAATAATAGTAATAAGGATAATTATAACAGTTATAGCGATAATAATAATAATAATAAGGATAATAATAATAGTTATAAGGATGAAGACAAGAGGAATACGGATAGTAACAATAGAATAAGTATAATAATAACAGTCATAGCGATAATAATAATAGTAATAAGGATAATAATAATAGTTATATGGATAAAGACAAGAGTAATACGGATAGTAACAATAGAATAAGGATAATAATAACATTTATAGCGATAATAATAATAGTAATAAGGATAATAATAATAGTTATAAGGATAAAGACAAGAGTAAGACGTATAGTAACAATAGAATAATGATAATAATAACAGGTATAGCGATAATAATAATAGTAATAAGAATAATAATAACAGTTGTAAGGTTAAAGACAAGAGTAATACGGATAGTAACAATAGAATAAGGATAATAATAACAGTTATAACGATAATAATAATAGTAATAAGAATAATATAAACAGTTATAGCGATAATAATAATAGTAATAAGGATAATTATAATAGTTATAGCGATAATAATAATAAGAATAAGGATAATAATAATAGTTACAAGGATGGAGACAAGAGGAATACGGATAGTAACAATAGAATAAGGATAATAATAACAGTTATAGCGAAAATAATAATAGTAATAAGGATAATAATAACAGTTATAGCGATAATAATAATAATAATAAAGATAATAATAATAGTTATAAGGATAATGACAAGAGTAATACGGATGGTAATAATAGTATAAGGATAATAATAACAGTTATAGCGATAATAATAATAGTAATAAGGATAATAATAACAGTTATAGCGATAATAATAATAATAATAAGGATAATAATAATAGTTATAAGGATGAAGACAAGAGGAATACGGATAATAATAATAGTTATATGGATAAAGACAAGAGTAATACGGATAGTAACAATAGAATAAGGATAATAATAACATTTATAGCGATAATAATAATAGTAATAAGAATAATAATAATAGATATAAGGATAAAGACAAGAGGAATAGGGATAATAATAATAGTAATAAGAATAATAATAACAGTTATAGCGATAATAATAATAATAATAAGAATAATAATAATAGTAATAAGAATAATAATAACAGTTATAGCGATAATAACAATAGTAATAAGGATAATACTAATAGTTATAAGGATAAAGACAAGACTAATAAGGATAATACTAATAGTTGTGCGGATAAAGACAAGAAGAATACGTATAGTAACAATAGAATAAGGATAATAATAACAGTTATAGCGATAATAATAATAATAATAAGGATAATAATAATAGTTATAAAGATAAAGACAAGAGAAATAGGGATAATAATAATAGTAATAAGAATAATAATAACAGTTATAAGGATAAACGCAAGAGTAATACGGATAGTAACAATAGTAATAAGGATAATAATAATAGTGTTAAGGATGAAGACAAGAGTAATACGGATAGTAACAATAGAAGAAGGATAATAATAAGAGTTATAGCGATAATAATAATAGTAATAAGGATAATAATAATAGTAATAAGGATAATGACAAGAGTAATACGGATAGTAACAATAGAATAAGGATAATAATAACAGTTATAGCGATAATAATAATAGTAATAAGAATAATAATAACAGTTATAGCGATAATAATAATAGTAACAAGAATAATAATAACAGTTATAGCGATAATAATAATACTAATAAGGATAATAATAACAGTTATAGCGATAATAATAATAGTAATAAGGATAATTATAACAGTTATAGCGATAATAATAATAATAATAGGGATAATAATAATAGTTATAAGGATAATGACAAGAGTAATACGGATAGTAACAATAGAATAAGGATAATAATAACGGTTATAGCGATAATAATAATAGTAATAAGGATAATAATAATAGTTATAAGCATAAAGACAAGAGTAATACGTATAGTAACAATAGAATAAGGATAATAATGACAGTTATAGCGATAATAATAATAGTAATAAGAATAATAATAACAGTTATAGCGATAATAATAATAGTAATAAGGATAATAATAACAGTTGTAGCGATAATAATAATAGTAATAAGGATAATTATAACAGTTATAGCGATAATAATAATAATAATAAGGATAATAATAATAGTTATAAGGATGAAGACAAGAGGAATACGGATAGTAACAATAGAATAAGTATAATAATAACAGTCATAGCGATAATAATAATAGTAATAAGGATAATAATAATAGTTATATGGATAAAGACAAGAGTAATACGGATAGTAACAATAGAATAAGGATAATAATAACATTTATAGCGATAATAATAATAGTAATAAGGATAATAATAATAGTTATAAGGATAAAGACAAGAGTAAGACGTATAGTAACAATAGAATAATGATAATAATAACAGGTATAGCGATAATAATAATAGTAATAAGAATAATAATAACAGTTGTAAGGTTAAAGACAAGAGTAATACGGATAGTAACAATAGAATAAGGATAATAATAACAGTTATAACGATAATAATAATAGTAATAAGAATAATATAAACAGTTATAGCGATAATAATAATAGTAATAAGGATAATTATAATAGTTATAGCGATAATAATAATAAGAATAAGGATAATAATAATAGTTACAAGGATGGAGACAAGAGGAATACGGATAGTAACAATAGAATAAGGATAATAATAACAGTTATAGCGAAAATAATAATAGTAATAAGGATAATAATAACAGTTATAGCGATAATAATAATAATAATAAGAATAATAATAATAGTAATAAGAATAATAATAACAGTTATAGCGATAATAACAATAGTAATAAGGATAATACTAATAGTTATAAGGATAAAGACAAGACTAATAAGGATAATACTAATAGTTATGCGGATAAAGACAAGAAGAATACGTATAGTAACAATAGAATAAGGATAATAATAACAGTTATAGCGATAATAATAATAATAATAAGGATAATAATAATAGTTATAAAGATAAAGACAAGAGAAATAGGGATAATAATAATAGTAATAAGAATAATAATAACAGTTATAAGGATAAACGCAAGAGTAATACGGATAGTAACAATAGTAATAAGGATAATAATAATAGTGTTAAGGATGAAGACAAGAGTAATACGGACAGTAACAATAGAAGAAGGATAATAATAAGAGTTATAGCGATAATAATAATAATAATAGGGATAAAGACAAGAGGAATAGGGATAATAATAATAGTAATAAGAATAATAATAACAGTTATAGCGATAATAATAATAGTAATAAGGATAATAATAATAGTAAGAAGGATAATGACAAGAGTAATACGGATAGTAACAATAGAATAAGGATAATAATAACAGTTATAGCGATAATAATAATAGTAATAAGAATAATAATAACAGTTATAGCGATAATAATAATAGTAACAAGAATAATAATAACAGTTATAGCGATAATAATAATACCAATAAGGATAATAATAACAGTTATAGCGATAATAATAATAGTAATAAGGATAATTATAACAGTTATAGCGATAATAATAATAATAATAGGGATAATAATAATAGTTATAAGGATAATGACAAGAGTAATACGGATAGTAACAATAGACTAAGGATAATAATAACGGTTATAGCGATAATAATAATAGTAATAAGGATAATAATAATAGTTATAAGCATAAAGACAAGAGTAATACGTATAGTAACAATAGAATAAGGATAATAATGACAGTTATAGCGATAATAATAATAGTAATAAGAATAATAATAACAGTTATAGCGATAATAATAATAGTAATAAGGATAATTATAATAGTTATAGCGATAATAATAATAAGAATAAGGATAATAATAATAGTTACAAGGATGGAGACAAGAGGAATACGGATAGTAACAATAGAATAAGGATAATAATAACAGTTATAGCGAAAATAATAATAGTAATAAGGATAATAATAACAGTTATAGCGATAATAATAATAATAATAAAGATAATAATAATAGTCATAAGGATAAAGACAAGAGGAATAGGGATAATAATAATAGTGATAAGAATAATAATAACAGTTATAAGGATAATGACAAGAGTAATACGGATAGTAACAATAGAATAAGGATAATAATAACAGTTATAGCGATAATAATAATAGTAATAAGGATAATAATAATAGTTATATGGATAAAGACAAGAGTAATACGGATAGTAACAATAGAATAAGGATAATAATAACATTTATAGCCATAATAATAATAGTAATAAGAATAATAATAACAGTTATAGCGATAATAATAATAATAATAGGGATAATAATAATAGTTATAAGGATAATGACAAGAGTAATACGGATGGTAACAATAGAATAAGGATAATAATAACAGTTATAGCGATAATAATAATAGTAATAAGGATAATAATAACAGTTATAGCGATAATAATAATAATAATAAAGATAATAATAATAGTCATAAGGATAAAGACAAGAGGAATAGGGATAATAATAATAGTAATAAGAATAATAATAACAGTTATAAGGATAATGACAAGAGTAATACGGATAGTAACAATAGAATAAGGATAATAATAACAGTTATAGCGATAATAATAATAGTAATAAGGATAATAATAATAGTTATAAGGATGAAGACAAGAGGAATACGGATAATAATAATAGTTATATGGATAAAGACAAGAGTAATACGGATAGTAACAATAGAATAAGGATAATAATAACATTTATAGCGATAATAATAATAGTAATAAGAATAATAATAAGAGTTATAGCGATAATAATAATAGTAATAAGGATAATAATAACAGTTATAGCGATAATAATAATAGTATTAAGGATAAAGGCAAGAGTAATACGGACAGTAATAATAGTAACAAGAATAATAATAACAATTATAGCGATAATAATAATAGTAATAAGGATAATAATAACAGTTCTAGCGATAATAATAATAATAATAATAATAAGGATAATAATAATAGTTATAGGGAGAAAGACAAGAGGAATAGGGATAGTAACAATAGAATAAGCATAATAATAACAGTTATAGCGATAATAATAATAGTAATAAGGATAATAATAATAGTTATAAGGATATAGACAAGAGGAATAGGGATAATAATAATAGTAACAAGAGAAATAGTAACAGTTATAGCGATAATAATAATAGTAATAAGGATAATAATAATAGTTATAAGGATAAGTACAAGGCCAATAGGGATAATAATAATAGTAATAAGAATAATAATAACAGTTATTAGCGATAATAATAATAGTTATAAGGATAAAGACAAGAGGAATAGGGATAGTAACAATAGAATAAGCATAATAATAACAGTTATAGCGATAATAATAATAATAATAAGGATAATAATAATAGTTATAAGGAGAAAGGCAAGAGTAATACGGACAGTAATAATAGTAACAAGAATAATAATAACAGTTATAGCGATAATTATAATAGTAATAAGGATAATAATAATAGTTATAAGGATAATGACAAGAGTAATAGGGATAATAATAATAGTAACAAGAATAATAATAACAGTTATAGCGATAATAATAATAGTAATAAGGATAATAATAATAGTTATAAGGATAAAGACAAGGGCAATAGCGATAATAATAATAACAGTAATAACAATAATAATAACAGTTGTAGCGATAATAATAATATTAAAAAGGATTAATAATAATAGTTATATGGATAAAGACAAGAGTAATACGGATAGTAACAATAGTAATAAGTATAATAATAACAGTTATAGCGATAATAATAATAGTAACAAGAATAATAATAACAATTATAGCGATAATAATAATAATAATAAGGATAATAATAATAGTTATAAGGAGAAAGACAAGAGGAATAGGGATAATAATAATAGTAACAAGAATAATAACAACAGTTATAGCGATAATAATAATAATAATAGTTATAAGGAGAAAGACAAGAGTAATAGGGATAGTAACAATAGAATAACCATAATAATAACAGTTATAGCTATAATAATAATAGTATTAAGGATAAAGGCAAGAGTAATACGGACAGTAATAATAGTAACAAGAATAATAATAACAGTTATAGCGATAATAATAATAGTAATAAGGATAATAATAATAGTTATAGCGATAATAATAATAGTATTAAGGATAATAATAATAGTTATAGCGATAATAATAATAGTTATAAGGATAAAGGCAAGAGTAATACGGATAGTAACAATAGAATAAGCATAATAATAACAGTTTTAGCGATAATAATAATAGTAATGAGGATAATAATAACAGTTATAGCGATAATAATAATAATAATAATAAGGATAATAATAATAGTTATAAGGATAAAGACAACAGTAATACGGATAGTAACAATAGAATAAGGATAATAATAACAGTTATGGCGATAATAATAATAGTAATAACAATAATAATAACAGTTATAGCGATAATAATAATAGTAATAAGGATTAATAATAATAGTTATATGGATAAAGACAAGAGTGATACGGATAGTAACAATAGTAATAAGAATAATAATAACAGTTATAGCGATAATAATTATAGTAACAAGAATAATAATATCAGTTATAGCGATAATAATAATAGTTATAAGGAGAAAGACAAGAGGAATAGGGATAATAATAATAGTAACGAGAATAATAATAACAGTTATAGCGATAATAATAATAGTAATAAGGATAATAATAATAGTAATGAGGATATAGACAAGAGTAATAGGGATAGTAACAATAGAATAAGCATAATAATAACAGTTATAGCGATAATAATAATAGTAATAAGGATAATAATAAAGGTTATAGCGATAATAATAATAATAATAATAATAATAATAATAATAATAATAATAATAAGGATAATAATAATAGTTATAAGAATAAAGACAAGAGGAATAGGGATAATAGTAATAGTAATAAGAATAATAATAACAGATATAGAGATAATAATAATAATAATAAGGATAATAATAATAGTTATAAGGAGAAAGACAAGAGGAATAGGGATAATAATAATAGTAACAAGAATAATAATAACAGTTATAGCGATAATAATAATAGTAATAAGGATAATAATAATAGTTATAAGGATATAGACAAGAGTAATAGGGATAGTAACAATAGAATAAGCATAATAATAACAGTTATAGCGATAATAATAATAGAAATAAGAATAATAGTAACAGGTATAGCGATAATAATAATAATAATAAGGATAATAATAATAGTTATAAGGAGAAAGACAAGAGGAATAGGGATAATAATAATAGTAACAAGAATAATAATAACAGTTATAGCGATAATAATAATATTATTAAGGATAAAGGCAAGAGCAATACGGACAGTAATAATAGTAACAAGAATAATAATAACAGTTATAGCGATAATGATAATAGTAATAAGGATAATAATAATAGTTATAAGGATATAGACAAGAGTAATAGGGATAGTAATAATAGAATAAGCATAATAATAACAGTTATAGCGGTAATAATAATAGTATTAAGGATAAAGGCAAGAGTAATACGGACAGTAATAATAGTAACAAGAATAATAATAACAGTTATAGCGATAATAATAATAGTAATAAGGATAATAATAATAGTTATATGGATATAGACAAGAGGAATAGGGATAATAGTAATAGTAACAAGAATAATAATAACAATTATAGCGACAATAATAATAGTAATAAGGATAATAATAACAGTTCTAGCGATAATAATAATAATAATAATAATAAGGATAATAATAATAGTTATAGGGAGAAAGACAAGAGGAATAGGGATAGTAACAATAGAATAAGCATAATAATAACAGTTATAGCGATAATAATAATAATAATAAGGATAATAATAATAGTTATAAGGAGAAAGACAAGAGGAATAGGGATAATAATAATAGTAACAAGAATAATAGTAACAGTTATAGCGATAATAATAATTGTACTAAGGATAAAGGCAAGAGTAATACGGACAGTAATAATAGTGACAAAAATAATAATAACAGTTATAGCGATAATAATAATAGTAATAAGGATAATAATAACAGTTATAGCGATAATAATAATAGTATTAAGGATAATAATAATAGTTATAGCGATAATAATAATAGTTATAAGGATAAAGGCAAGAGTAATACGGATAGTAACAATAGAATAAGCATAATAATAACAGTTTTAGCGATAATAATAATAGTAATAAGGATAATAATAACAGTTATAGCGATAATAATAATAATAATAATAAGGATAATAATAATAGTTATAAGGATAAAGACAACAGTAATACGGATAGTAACAATAGAATAAGGATAATAATAACAGTTATGGCGATAATAATAATAGTAATAACAATAATAATAACAGTTATAGCGATAATAATAATAGTAATAAGGATTAATAATAATAGTTATATGGATAAAGACAAGAGTGATACGGATAGTAACAATAGTAATAAGAATAATAATAACAGTTATAGCGATAATAATAATAGTAACAAGAATAATAATATCAGTTATAGCGATAATAATAATAGTTATAAGGAGAAAGACAAGAGGAATAGGGATAATAATAATAGTAACGAGAATAATAATAACAGTTATAGCGATAATAATAATAGTAATAAGGATAATAATAATAGTAATGAGGATATAGACAAGAGTAATAGGGATAGTAACAATAGAATAAGCATAATAATAACAGTTATAGCGATAATAATAATAGTAATAAGGATAATAATAAAGGTTATAGCGATAATAATAATAATAATAATAATAATAATAATAATAATAATAATAATAAGGATAATAATAATAGTTATAAGAATAAAGACAAGAGGAATAGGGATAATAGTAATAGTAATAAGAATAATAATAACAGATATAGAGATAATAATAATAATAATAAGGATAATAATAATAGTTATAAGGAGAAAGACAAGAGGAATAGGGATAATAATAATAGTAACAAGAATAATAATAACAGTTATAGCGATAATAATAATAGTAATAAGGATAATAATAATAGTTATAAGGATATAGACAAGAGTAATAGGGATAGTGACAATAGAATAAGCATAATAATAACAGTTATAGCGATAATAATAATAGTAATAAGAATAATAGTAACAGGTATAGCGATAATAATAATAATAATAAGGATAATAATAATAGTTATAAGGATATAGACAAGAGTAATAGGGATAGTAACAATAGAATAAGCATAATAATAACAGTTATAGCGGTAATAATAATAGTATTAAGGATAAAGGCAAGAGTAATACGGACAGTAATAATAGTAACAAGAATAATAATAACAGTTATAGCGATAATAATAATAGTAATAAGGATAATAATAATAGTTATATGGATATAGACAAGAGGAATAGGGATAATAGTAATAGTAACAAGAATAATAATAACAATTATAGCGACAATAATAATAGTAATAAGGATAATAATAACAGTTCTAGCGATAATAATAATAATAATAATAATAATAATAATAAGGATAATAATAATAGTTATAGGGAGAAAGACAAGAGGAATAGGGATAGTAACAATAGAATAAGCATAATAATAACAGTTATAGCGATAATAATAATAATAATAAGGATAATAATAATAGTTATAAGGAGAAAGACAAGAGGAATAGGGATAATAATAATAGTAACAAGAATAATAGTAACAGTTATAGCGATAATAATAATAGTAATAAGGATAATAATAATAGTTATAAGGATAAAGACAAGGCCAATAGGGATAATAATAATAGTAATAAGAATAATAATAGCAGTTATTAGCGATAATAATAATAGTTATAAGGATAATAATAATAGTTATAAGGATAAAGACAAGGGCAATAGCGATAATAATAATAGTAATAACATGAATAATAACAGTTGTAGCGATAATAATAATAGTAAAAAGGATTAATAATAATAGTTATATGGATAAAGACAAGAGTAATACGGATAGTAACAATAGTAATAAGAATAATAATAACAGCTATAGCGATAATAATAATAGTAACAAGAATAATAATAACAGTTATAGCGATAATAACAATAATAATATGGATAATAATAATAGTTATAAGGAGAAAGACAAGAGGAATAGGGATAATAATAATAGTAACAAGAATAATAACAACAGTTATAGCGATAATAATAATAGTAATAAGGATAATAATAATAGTAATAAGGATAATAATAATAGTTATAAGGATATAGACAAGAGGAATAGGGATAATAGTAATAGTAACAAGAATAATAATAACAATTATAGCGATAATAATAATAGTAATAAGGATAATAATAACAGTTCTAGCGATAATAATAATAATAATAATAATAAGGATAATAATAATAGTTATAGGGAGAAAGACAAGAGGAATAGGGATAGTAACAATAGAATAAGCATAATAATAACAGTTATAGCGATAATAATAATAATAATAAGGATAATAATAATAGTTATAAGGATAAAGACAAGAGTAATAGGGATAATAATAATAGTAACAAGAATAATAATAACAGTTATAGCGATAATAATAATTGTACTAAGGATAAAGGCAAGAGTAATACGGACAGTAATAATAGTGACAAAAATAATAATAACAGTTATAGCCATAATAATAATAGTAATAAGGATAATAATAACAGTTATAGCGATAATAATAATAGTATTAAGGATAATAATAATAGTTATAGCGATAATAATAATAGTTATAAGGATAAAGGCAAGAATAATACGGATAGTAACAATAGAATAAGCATAATAATAACAGTTATAGCGATAATAATAATAGTAATAAGGATAATAATAACAGTTATAGCGATAATAATAATAATAATAATAAGGATAATAATAATAGTTATAAGGATAAAGACAACAGTAATACGGATAGTAACAATAGAATAAGGATAATAATAACAGTTATGGCGATAATAATAATAGTAATAACAATAATAATAACAGTTATAGCGATAATAATAATAGTAATAATGATTAATAATAATAGTTATATGGATAAAGACAAGAGTGATACGGATAGTAACAATAGTAATAAGAATAATAATAACAGTTATAGCGATAATAATAATAGTAAGAAGAATAATAATATCAGTTATAGCGATAATAATAATAGTTATAAGGAGAAAGACAAGAGGAATAGAGATAATAATAATAGTAACAAGAATAATAATAACAGTTATAGCGATAATGATAATAGTAATAAGGATAATAATAATAGTTATAAGGATATCGACAAGAGTAATAGGGATAGTAACAATAGAATAAGCATAATAATAACAGTTATAGCGATAATAATAATAGTAATAAGGATAATAATAAAGGTTATAGCGATAATAATAATAATAATAATAATAATAATAATAATAAGGATAATAATAATAGTTATAAGAATAAAGACAAGAGGAATAGGGATAATAGTAATAGTAATAAGAATAATAATAACAGTTATAGCGATAATAATAATAGTAATAAGGATAATAATACCAGGTATAGCGATAATAATAATAATAATGATAAGGCTAATAATAATAGTTATAAGGATAAAGACAAGAGGAATACTGATAATGGTAATAGTAATAAGAATAATAATAACAGATATAGAGATAATAATAATAATAATAAGGATAATAATAATAGTTATAAGGAGAAAGACAAGAGGAATAGGGATAATAATAATAGTAACAAGAATAATAATATCAGTTATAGCGATAATAATAATAGTTATAAGAATAAAGACAAGAGGAATAGGGATAATAGTAATAGTAATAAGTATAATAATAACAGTTATAGCGATAATAATAATAGTAATAAGGATAATAATACCAGGTATAGCGATAATAATAATAATAATGATAAGGCTAATAATAATAGTTATAAGGATAAAGACAAGAGGAATACTGATAATGGTAATAGTAATAAGAATAATAATAACAGATATAGAGATAATAATAATAATAATAAGGATAATAATAATAGTTATAAGGAGAAAGACAAGAGGAATAGGGATAATAATAATAGTAACAAGAATAATAAGAACAGTTATAGCGATAATAATATTTATAATAAGGATAATAATAATAGTTATAAGGAGAAAGACAAGGGCAATAGGGATAATAATAATAGTAACAAGAATAATAATAACAGTTATAGCGGTAATAATAATAGTATTAAGGATAAAGGCAAGAGTAATACGGACAGTAACAATAGTAACAAGAATAATAATAACAGTTATAGCGATAATAATAATAGTAATAAGGATAACAATAATAGTTATAAGGATATAGACAACAGTAATAGGGATAGTAACAATAGAATAAGCATAATAATAACAGTTATAGCGATAATAATAATAGTAATAAGAATAATAGTAACAGGTATAGCGATAATAATAATAATAATATGGATAATAATAATAGTTATAAGGAGAAAGACAAGAGGAATAGGGATAATAATAATAGTAACAAGAATAATAATAACAGTTATAGCGATAATAATAATATTATTAAGGATAAAGGCAAGAGCAATACGGACAGTAATAATAGTAACAAGAATAATAATAACAGTTATAGCGATAATGATAATAGTAATAAGGATAATAATAATAGTTATAAGGATATAGACAAGAGTAATAGGGATAGTAACAATAGAATAAGCATAATAATAACAGTTATAGCGGTAATAATAATAGTATTAAGGATAAAGGCAAGAGTAATACGGACAGTAATAATAGTAACAAGAATAATAATAACAGTTATAGCGATAATAATAATAGTAATAAGGATAATAATAATAGTTATAAGGATATAGACAAGAGGAATAGGGATAATAGTAATAGTAACAAGAATAATAATAACAATTATAGCGATAATAATAATAGTAATAAGGATAATAATAACAGTTCTAGCGATAATAATAATAATAATAATAATAAGGATAATAATAATAGTTATAGGGAGAAAGACAAGAGGAATAGGGATAGTAACAATAGAATAAGCATAATAATAACAGTTATAGCGATAATAATAATAATAATAAGGATAATAATAATAGTTATAAGGAGAAAGACAAGAGGAATAGGGATAATAATAATAGTAACAAGAATAATAGTAACAGTTATAGCGATAATAATAATAGTAATAAGGATAATAATAATAGTTATAAGGATAAAGACAAGGCCAATAGGGATAATAATAATAGTAATAAGAATAATAATAACAGTTATTAGCGATAATAATAATAGTTATAAGGATAATAATAATAGTTATAAGGATAAAGACAAGGGCAATAGCGATAATAATAATAGTAATAACATGAATAATAACAGTTGTAGCGATAATAATAATAGTAAAAAGGATTAATAATAATAGTTATATGGATAAAGACAAGAGTAATACGGATAGTAACAATAGTAATAAGAATAATAATAACAGCTATAGCGATAATAATAATAGTAACAAGAATAATAATAACAGTTATAGCGATAATAACAATAATAATATGGATAATAATAATAGTTATAAGGAGAAAGACAAGAGGAATAGGGATAATAATAATAGTAACAAGAATAATAACAACAGTTATAGCGATAATAATAATAGTAATAAGGATAATAATAATAGTAATAAGGATAATAATAATAGTTATAAGGATATAGACAAGAGGAATAGGGATAATAGTAATAGTAACAAGAATAATAATAACAATTATAGCGATAATAATAATAGTAATAAGGATAATAATAACAGTTCTAGCGATAATAATAATAATAATAATAATAAGGATAATAATAATAGTTATAGGGAGAAAGACAAGAGGAATAGGGATAGTAACAATAGAATAAGCATAATAATAACAGTTATAGCGATAATAATAATAATAATAAGGATAATAATAATAGTTATAAGGATAAAGACAAGAGTAATAGGGATAATAATAATAGTAACAAGAATAATAATAACAGTTATAGCGATAATAATAATTGTACTAAGGATAAAGGCAAGAGTAATACGGACAGTAATAATAGTGACAAAAATAATAATAACAGTTATAGCCATAATAATAATAGTAATAAGGATAATAATAACAGTTATAGCGATAATAATAATAGTATTAAGGATAATAATAATAGTTATAGCGATAATAATAATAGTTATAAGGATAAAGGCAAGAATAATACGGATAGTAACAATAGAATAAGCATAATAATAACAGTTATAGCGATAATAATAATAGTAATAAGGATAATAATAACAGTTATAGCGATAATAATAATAATAATAATAAGGATAATAATAATAGTTATAAGGATAAAGACAACAGTAATACGGATAGTAACAATAGAATAAGGATAATAATAACAGTTATGGCGATAATAATAATAGTAATAACAATAATAATAACAGTTATAGCGATAATAATAATAGTAATAAGGATTAATAATAATAGTTATATGGATAAAGACAAGAGTGATACGGATAGTAACAATAGTAATAAGAATAATAATAACAGTTATAGCGATAATAATAATAGTAAGAAGAATAATAATATCAGTTATAGCGATAATAATAATAGTTATAAGGAGAAAGACAAGAGGAATAGAGATAATAATAATAGTAACAAGAATAATAATAACAGTTATAGCGATAATGATAATAGTAATAAGGATAATAATAATAGTTATAAGGATATCGACAAGAGTAATAGGGATAGTAACAATAGAATAAGCATAATAATATCAGTTATAGCGGTAATAATAATAGTATTAAGGATAAAGGCAAGAGTAATACGGACAGTAATAATAGTAACAAGAATAATAATAACAGTTATAGCGATAATAATAATAGTAATAAGGATAATAATAATAGTTATAAGGATATAGACAAGAGGAATAGGGATAATAGTAATAGTAACAAGAATAATAATAACAATTATAGCGATAATAATAATAGTAATAAGGATAATAATAACAGTTCTAGCGATAATAATAATAATAATAATAGTAATAAGGATAATAATAATAGTAATGAGGATATAGACAAGAGTAATAGGGATAGTAACAATAGAATAAGCATAATAATAACAGTTATAGCGATAATAATAATAGTAATAAGGATAATAATAAAGGTTATAGCGATAATAATAATAATAATAATAATAATAATAATAATAATAAGGATAATAATAATAGTTATAAGAATAAAGACAAGAGGAATAGGGATAATAGTAATAGTAATAAGAATAATAATAACAGTTATAGCGATAATAATAATAGTAATAAGGATAATAATACCAGGTATAGCGATAATAATAATAATAATGATAAGGCTAATAATAATAGTTATAAGGATAAAGACAAGAGGAATACTGATAATGGTAATAGTAATAAGAATAATAATAACAGATATAGAGATAATAATAATAATAATAAGGATAATAATAATAGTTATAAGGAGAAAGACAAGAGGAATAGGGATAATAATAATAGTAACAAGAATAATAATATCAGTTATAGCGATAATAATAATAGTTATAAGAATAAAGACAAGAGGAATAGGGATAATAGTAATAGTAATAAGTATAATAATAACAGTTATAGCGATAATAATAATAGTAATAAGGATAATAATACCAGGTATAGCGATAATAATAATAATAATGATAAGGCTAATAATAATAGTTATAAGGATAAAGACAAGAGGAATACTGATAATGGTAATAGTAATAAGAATAATAATAACAGATATAGAGATAATAATAATAATAATAAGGATAATAATAATAGTTATAAGGAGAAAGACAAGAGGAATAGGGATAATAATAATAGTAACAAGAATAATAAGAACAGTTATAGCGATAATAATAATTATAATAAGGATAATAATAATAGTTGTAAGGAGAAAGGCAAGGGCAATAGGGATAATAATAATAGTAACAAGAATAATAATAACAGTTATAGCGGTAATAATAATAGTATTAAGGATAAAGGCAAGAGTAATACGGACAGTAACAATAGTAACAAGAATAATAATAACAGTTATAGCGATAATAATAATAGTAATAAGGATAACAATAATAGTTATAAGGATATAGACAACAGTAATAGGGATAGTAACAATAGAATAAGCATAATAATAACAGTTATAGCGATAATAATAATAGTAATAAGAATAATAGTAACAGGTATAGCGATAATAATAATAATAATATGGATAATAATAATAGTTATAAGGAGAAAGACAAGAGGAATAGGGATAATAATAATAGTAACAAGAATAATAATAACAGTTATAGCGATAATAATAATATTATTAAGGATAAAGGCAAGAGCAATACGGACAGTAATAATAGTAACAAGAATAATAATAACAGTTATAGCGATAATGATAATAGTAATAAGGATAATAATAATAGTTATAAGGATATAGACAAGAGTAATAGGGATAGTAACAATAGAATAAGCATAATAATAACAGTTATAGCGGTAATAATAATAGTATTAAGGATAAAGGCAAGAGTAATACGGACAGTAATAATAGTAACAAGAATAATAATAACAGTTATAGCGATAATAATAATAGTAATAAGGATAATAATAATAGTTATAAGGATATAGACAAGAGGAATAGGGATAATAGTAATAGTAACAAGAATAATAATAACAATTATAGCGATAATAATAATAGTAATAAGGATAATAATAACAGTTCTAGCGATAATAATAATAATAATAATAATAAGGATAATAATAATAGTTATAGGGAGAAAGACAAGAGGAATAGGGATAGTAACAATAGAATAAGCATAATAATAACAGTTATAGCGATAATAATAATAATAATAAGGATAATAATAATAGTTATAAGGAGAAAGACAAGAGGAATAGGGATAATAATAATAGTAACAAGAATAATAGTAACAGTTATAGCGATAATAATAATAGTAATAAGGATAATAATAATAGTTATAAGGATAAAGACAAGGCCAATAGGGATAATAATAATAGTAATAAGAATAATAATAACAGTTATTAGCGATAATAATAATAGTTATAAGGATAATAATAATAGTTATAAGGATAAAGACAAGGGCAATAGCGATAATAATAATAGTAATAACAATAATAATAACAGTTGTAGCGATAATAATAATAGTAAAAAGGATTAATAATAATAGTTATATGGATAAAGACAAGAGGAATAGGGATAATAATAATAGTAACAAGAATAATAACAACAGTTATAGCGATAATAATAATAGTAATAAGGATAATAATAATAGTAATAAGGATAATAATAATAGTTATAAGGATATAGACAAGAGGAATAGGGATAATAGTAATAGTAACAAGAATAATAATAACAATTATAGCGATAATAATAATAGTAAAAAGGATAATAATAACAGTTCTAGCGATAATAATAATAATAATAATAATAAGGATAATAATAATAGTTATAGGGAGAAAGACAAGAGGAATAGGGATAGTAACAATAGAATAAGCATAATAATAACAGTTATAGCGATAATAATAATAGTAATAAGGATAATAATACCAGGTATAGCGATAATAATAATAATAATGATAAGGCTAATAATAATAGTTATAAGGATAAAGACAAGAGGAATACTGATAATGGTAATAGTAATAAGAATAATAATAACAGATATAGAGATAATAATAATAATAATAAGGATAATAATAATAGTTATAAGGAGAAAGACAAGAGGAATAGGGATAATAATAATAGTAACAAGAATAATAAGAACTGTTATAGCGATAATAATAATTATAATAAGGATAATAATAATAGTTATAAGGAGAAAGACAAGGGCAATAGGGATAATAATAATAGTAACAAGAATAATAATAACAGTTATAGCGGTAATAATAATAGTATTAAGGATAAAGGCAAGAGTAATACGGACAGTAACAATAGTAACAAGACTAATAATAACAATTATAGCGATAATAATAATAGTAATAAGGATAATAATAATAGTTATAAGGATATAGACAAGAGTAATAGGGATAGTAACAATAGAATAAGCATAATAATAACAGTTATAGCGATAATAATAATAGTAATAAGAATAATAATAACAGTTGTACCGATAATAATAATAGTAAAAAGGATTAATAATAATAGTTATATGGATAAAGACAAGAGTAATACGGATAGTAACAATAGTAATAAGAATAATAATAACAGTTATAGCAATAATAATAATATTAACAAGAATAATAATAACAGTTATAGCGATAATAATAATAATAATAAGGATAATAATAATAGTTATAAGGAGAAAGACAAGAGGAATAGGGATAATAATAATAGTAACAAGAATAATAATAACAGTTATAGCGATAATAATAATAGTATTAAGGATAAAGGCAAGAGTAATACGGACAGTAATAATAGTAACAAGAATAATAATAACAGTTATAGCGATAATAATAATAGTGTTAAGGATAATAATAATAGTTATAAGGATAAAGACAAGAGTAATAGGGATAGTAACAATAGAATAACCATAATAATAACAGTTATAGCGATAATAATAATAGTATTAAGGATAATAATAACAGTTATAGCGATAATAATTATAGTAATAAGGATAATAATAATAGTTATAAGGATAAATACAAGAGGAATAGGGATAATAGTAATAGTAATAAGAATAATAATAACAGTTATAGCGATAATAATAATAGTTATAAGGAGAAAGGCAAGGGGAATAGGGATAATAATAATAGTAACAAGAATAATAACAACAGTTATAGCGAAAATAATAATAATAATAAGGATAATAATAATAGTTATAAGGATAAGGACAAGGCCAATAGCGATAATAATAATAGTATTAAGGATAATAATAACAGTTATAGCGATAATAATAATAGTAATAACAATAATAATAACAGTTGTAACGATAATAATAATAGTAAAAAGGATTAATAATAATAGTTATATGGATAAAGACAAGAGTAATACGGATAGTAACAATAGTAATAAGAATAATAATAACAGTTATAGCGATAATAATAATAGTAACAAGAATAATAATAACAGTTATAGCGATAATAATAATAATAATATGGATAATAATAATAGTTATAAGGAGAAAGACAAGAGGAATAGGGATAATAATAATAGTAACAAGAATAATAACAACAGTTATAGCGATAATAATAATAATAATAAGGATAATAATAATAGTCATAAGGAGGACGACAAAAGGAATATGGATAATAATAATAGTAACAAGAATAATAATAACAGTTATAGCGGTAATAATAATACTATTAAGGATAAAGGCAAGAGTAATACGGACAGTAATAATAGTAACAAGAATAATAATAACAGTTATAGCCATAATAATAATAGTGTTAAGGATAATAATAATAGTTATAAGGATAAAGACAAGAGTAATAGGGATAGTAACAATAGAATAACCATAATAATAACGGTTATAGCGATAATAATAATAGTATTAAGGATAATAATAACAGTTATAGCGATAATAATTATAGTAATAAGGATAATAATAATAGTTATAAGGATAAAGATAAGGGAAATAGCGATAATAATAATAGTAATAATAATAATATTAACAGTTGTAGCGATAATAATAATAGTAAAAAGGATTAATAATAATAGTTATATGGATAAAGACAAGAGTAATACGGATAGTAACAATAGTAATAAGAATAATAATAACAGTCATAGCGATAATAATAATAGTAACAAGAATAATAATAACAGTTATAGCGATAATAATAATAATAATAAGGATAATAATAATAGTTATAAGGAGAAAGACAAGAGGAATAGGGATAATAATAATAGTAACAAGAATAAGAGTAACAGTTATAGCGATAATAATAATAATAATAACGATAATAATAATAGTTATAAGGATAAATACAAGAGGAATAGGGATAATAGTAATAGTAATAAGAATAATAATAACAGTTATAGCGAGAATAATAATAGTGTTAAGGATAATAATAATAGTTATAAGGATAAAGACAAGAGTAATAGGGATAGTAACAATAGAATAACCATAATAATAACAGTTATAGCGATAATAATAATAGTATTAAGGATAATAATAACAGTTATAGCGATAATAGTTATAGTAATAAGGATAATAATAATAGTTATAAGGATAAGGACAAGGCCAATAGGGATAATAATAATAGTAATAAGAATAATAATAACAGTTATTAGCGATAATAATAATAGTTATAAGGATAAAGACAAGAGTAATAGGGATAGTAACAATAGAATAATCATAATAATAACAGTTATAGCGATAAAAATAATAGTAATAAGGATAATAATAATAGTTATAAGGATAAAGACAAGGGCAATAGCGATAATAATAATAGTAATAACGATAATAATAATAGTTATAAGGATATAGACAAGAGTAATAGGGATAATAGTAATAGTAATAAGAATAATAATCACAGTTATAGCGATAATAATAATAATAACAAGGACAATAATAATAGTTATAAGGAGAAAGACAAGAGGAATAGGGATAATAATAATAGTAACAAGAATAATAATAACAGTTATAGCGATAATAATAATAGTATTAAGGATAAAGGCAAGAGTAATACGGACAGTAATAATAGTAACAAGAATAATAATAACAGTTATAGCGATAATAATAATAGTGTTAAGGATAATAATAATAGTTATAAGGATAAAGACAAGAGTAATAGGGATAGTAACAATAGAATAACCATAATAATAACGGTTATAGCGATAATAATAATAGTATTAAGGATAATAATAACAGTTATAGCGATAATAATTATAGTAATAAGGATAATAATAATAGTTATAAGGATAAAGATAAGGGAAATAGCGATAATAATAATAGTGATAATAATAATATTAACAGTTGTAGCGATAATAATAATAGTAAAAAGGATTAATAATAATAGTTATATGGATAAAGACAAGAGTAATACGGATAGTAACAATAGTAATAAGAATAATAATAACAGTTATAGCGATAATAATAATAGTAATAAGGATAACAATAATAGTTATAAGGATATAGACAAGAGTAATAGGGATAGTAACAATAGAATAAGCATAATAATAACAGTTATAGCGGTAATAATAATAGTATTAAGGATAAAGGCAAGAGTAATACGGACAGTAATAATAGTAACAAGAATAATAATAACAGTTATAGCGATAATAATAATAGTAATAAGGATAATAATAATAGTTATAAGGATATAGACAAGAGGAATAGGGATAATAGTAATAGTAACAAGAATAATAATAACAATTATAGCGATAATAATAATAGTAATAAGGATAATAATAACAGTTCTAGCGATAATAATAATAATAATAATAATAAGGATAATAATAATAGTTATAGGGAGAAAGACAAGAGGAATAGGGATAGTAACAATAGAATAAGCATAATAATAACAGTTATAGCGATAATAATAATAATAATAAGGATAATAATAATAGTTATAAGGAGAAAGACAAGAGGAATAGGGATAATAATAATAGTAACAAGAATAATAGTAACAGTTATAGCGATAATAATAATAGTAATAAGGATAATAATAATAGTTATAAGGATAAAGACAAGGCCAATAGGGATAATAATAATAGTAATAAGAATAATAATAACAGTTATTAGCGATAATAATAATAGTTATAAGGATAATAATAATAGTTATAAGGATAAAGACAAGGGCAATAGCGATAATAATAATAGTAATAACAATAATAATAACAGTTGTAGCGATAATAATAATAGTAAAAAGGATTAATAATAATAGTTATATGGATAAAGACAAGAGGAATAGGGATAATAATAATAGTAACAAGAATAATAACAACAGTTATAGCGATAATAATAATAGTAATAAGGATAATAATAATAGTAATAAGGATAATAATAATAGTTATAAGGATATAGACAAGAGGAATAGGGATAATAGTAATAGTAACAAGAATAATAATAACAATTATAGCGATAATAATAATAGTAAAAAGGATAATAATAACAGTTCTAGCGATAATAATAATAATAATAATAATAAGGATAATAATAATAGTTATAGGGAGAAAGACAAGAGGAATAGGGATAGTAACAATAGAATAAGCATAATAATAACAGTTATAGCGATAATAATAATAATAATAAGGATAATAATAATAGTTATAAGGATAAAGACAAGAGTAATTGGGATAATAATAATAGTAACAAGAATAATAATAACAGTTATAGCGATAATAATAATTGTACTAAGGATAAAGGCAAGAGTAATACGGACGGTAACAATAGAATAAGCATAATAATAACAGTTATAGCGATAATAATAATAGTAATAAGGATAATAATACCAGGTATAGCGATAATAATAATAATAATGATAAGGCTAATAATAATAGTTATAAGGATAAAGACAAGAGGAATACTGATAATGGTAATAGTAATAAGAATAATAATAACAGATATAGAGATAATAATAATAATAATAAGGATAATAATAATAGTTATAAGGAGAAAGACAAGAGGAATAGGGATAATAATAATAGTAACAAGAATAATAAGAACTGTTATAGCGATAATAATAATTATAATAAGGATAATAATAATAGTTATAAGGAGAAAGACAAGGGCAATAGGGATAATAATAATAGTAACAAGAATAATAATAACAGTTATAGCGGTAATAATAATAGTATTAAGGATAAAGGCAAGAGTAATACGGACAGTAACAATAGTAACAAGACTAATAATAACAGTTATAGCCATAATAATAATAGTAATAAGGATAATAATAATAGTTATAAGGATATAGACAAGAGTAATAGGGATAGTAACAATAGAATAAGCATAATAATAACAGTTATAGCGATAATAATAATAGTAATAAGAATAATAATAACAGTTATAGCAATAATAATAATATTAACAAGAATAATAATAACAGTTATAGCGATAATAATAATAATAATAAGGATAATAATAATAGTTATAAGGAGAAAGACAAGAGGAATAGGGATAATAATAATAGTAACAAGAATAATAATAACAGTTATAGCGATAATAATAATAGTATTAAGGATAAAGGCAAGAGTAATACGGACAGTAATAATAGTAACAAGAATAATAATAACAGTTATAGCGATAATAATAATAGTGTTAAGGATAATAATAATAGTTATAAGGATAAAGACAAGAGTAATAGGGATAGTAACAATAGAATAACCATAATAATAACAGTTATAGCGATAATAATAATAGTATTAAGGATAATAATAACAGTTATAGCGATAATAATTATAGTAATAAGGATAATAATAATAGTTATAAGGATAAATACAAGAGGAATAGGGATAATAGTAATAGTAATAAGAATAATAATAACAGTTATAGCGATAATAATAATAGTTATAAGGAGAAAGGCAAGGGGAATAGGGATAATAATAATAGTAACAAGAATAATAACAACAGTTATAGCGAAAATAATAATAATAATAAGGATAATAATAATAGTTATAAGGATAAGGACAAGGCCAATAGCGATAATAATAATAGTATTAAGGATAATAATAACAGTTATAGCGATAATAATAATAGTAATAACAATAATAATAACAGTTGTAACGATAATAATAATAGTAAAAAGGATTAATAATAATAGTTATATGGATAAAGACAAGAGTAATACGGATAGTAACAATAGTAATAAGAATAATAATAACAGTTATAGCGATAATAATAATAGTAACAAGAATAATAATAACAGTTATAGCGATAATAATAATAATAATATGGATAATAATAATAGTTATAAGGAGAAAGACAAGAGGAATAGGGATAATAATAATAGTAACAAGAATAATAACAACAGTTATAGCGATAATAATAATAATAATAAGGATAATAATAATAGTTATAAGGAGGACGACAAAAGGAATATGGATAATAATAATAGTAACAAGAATAATAATAACAGTTATAGCGGTAATAATAATACTATTAAGGATAAAGGCAAGAGTAATACGGACAGTAATAATAGTAACAAGAATAATAATAACAGTTATAGCCATAATAATAATAGTGTTAAGGATAATAATAATAGTTATAAGGATAAAGACAAGAGTAATAGGGATAGTAACAATAGAATAACCATAATAATAACGGTTATAGCGATAATAATAATAGTATTAAGGATAATAATAACAGTTATAGCGATAATAATTATAGTAATAAGGATAATAATAATAGTTATAAGGATAAAGATAAGGGAAATAGCGATAATAATAATAGTAATAATAATAATATTAACAGTTGTAGCGATAATAATAATAGTAAAAAGGATTAATAATAATAGTTATATGGATAAAGACAAGAGTAATACGGATAGTAACAATAGTAATAAGAATAATAATAACAGTTATAGCGATAATAATAATAGTAACAAGAATAATAATAACAGTTATAGCGATAATAATAATAATAATAAGGATAATAATAATAGTTATAAGGAGAAAGACAAGAGGAATAGGGATAATAATAATAGTAACAAGAATAAGAGTAACAGTTATAGCGATAATAATAATAATAATAACGATAATAATAATAGTTATAAGGATAAATACAAGAGGAATAGGGATAATAGTAATAGTAATAAGAATAATAATAACAGTTATAGCGAGAATAATAATAGTGTTAAGGATAATAATAATAGTTATAAGGATAAAGACAAGAGTAATAGGGATAGTAACAATAGAATAACCATAATAATAACAGTTATAGCGATAATAATAATAGTATTAAGGATAATAATAACAGTTATAGCGATAATAGTTATAGTAATAAGGATAATAATAATAGTTATAAGGATAAGGACAAGGCCAATAGGGATAATAATAATAGTAATAAGAATAATAATAACAGTTATTAGCGATAATAATAATAGTTATAAGGATAAAGACAAGAGTAATAGGGATAGTAACAATAGAATAATCATAATAATAACAGTTATAGCGATAAAAATAATAGTAATAAGGATAATAATAATAGTTATAAGGATAAAGACAAGGGCAATAGCGATAATAATAATAGTAATAACGATAATAATAATAGTTATAAGGATATAGACAAGAGTAATAGGGATAATAGTAATAGTAATAAGAATAATAATCACAGTTATAGCGATAATAATAATAATAACAAGGACAATAATAATAGTTATAAGGAGAAAGACAAGAGGAATAGGGATAATAATAATAGTAACAAGAATAATAATAACAGTTATAGCGATAATAATAATAGTATTAAGGATAAAGGCAAGAGTAATACGGACAGTAATAATAGTAACAAGAATAATAATAACAGTTATAGCGATAATAATAATAGTGTTAAGGATAATAATAATAGTTATAAGGATAAAGACAAGAGTAATAGGGATAGTAACAATAGAATAACCATAATAATAACGGTTATAGCGATAATAATAATAGTATTAAGGATAATAATAACAGTTATAGCGATAATAATTATAGTAATAAGGATAATAATAATAGTTATAAGGATAAAGATAAGGGAAATAGCGATAATAATAATAGTGATAATAATAATATTAACAGTTGTAGCGATAATAATAATAGTAAAAAGGATTAATAATAATAGTTATATGGATAAAGACAAGAGTAATACGGATAGTAACAATAGTAATAAGAATAATAATAACAGTTATAGCGATAATAATAATAGTAACAAGAATAATAATAACAGTTATAGCGATAATAATAATAATAATAAGGATTAATAATAATAGTTATATGGATAAAGACAAGAGTAATACGGATAGTAACAATAGTAATAAGAATAATAATAACAGTTATAGCGATAATAATAATAATAATATGGATAATAATAATAGTTATAAGGAGAAAGACAAGAGGAATAGGGATAATAATAATAGTAACAAGAATAATAACAACAGTTATAGCGATAATAATAATAATAATAAGGATAATAATAATAGTTATAAGGAGGACGACAAAAGGAATATGGATAATAATAATAGTAACAAGAATAATAATAACAGTTATAGCGGTAATAATAATACTATTAAGGATAAAGGCAAGAGTAATACGGACAGTAATAATAGTAACAAGAATAATAATAACAGTTATAGCGATAATAATAATAGTAATAAGGATAATAATAATAGTTATAAGGATATAGACAAGAGGAATAGGGATAATAGTAATAGTAATAAGAATAATAATAACAGTTATAGCGATAATAATAATAGTATTAAGGATAAAGGCAAGAGTAATACGGACAGTAATAATAGTAACAAGAATAATAATAACTGTTATAGCGATAATAATAATAGTGTTAAGGATAATAATAATAGTTATAAGGATATAGACAAGAGTAATAGGGATAGTAACAATAGAATAATCATAATAATAACAGTTATAGCGATAATAATAATAGTAATAAGGATAATAATAATAGTTATAAGGATAAAGACAAGGGCAATAGGGATAATAATAATAGTAATAACAATAATAATAACAGTTGTAGCCATAATAATAATAGTAAAAAGGATTAATAATAATAGTTATATGGATAAAGACAAGAGTAATACAGATAGTAACAATAGTAATAAGAATAATAATAACAGTTATTAGCGATAATAGTAATAGTTATAAGGATAAAGACAAGAGTAATAGGGATAGTAACAATAGAATAATCATAATAATAACAGTTATAGCGATAATAATAATAGTAATAAGGATAATAATGATAGTTATAAGGATAAAGACAAGGGCAATAGCGATAATAATAATAGTAATAACAATAATAATAACAGTTGTAGCGATAATAATAATATTAAAAAGGATTAATAATAATAGTTATATGGATAAAGACAAGAGTAATACGGATAGTAACAATAGTAATAAGAATAATAATAACAGTTATAGCGATAATAATAATAGTAACAAGAATAATAATAACAATTATAGCGATAATAATAATAATAATAAGGATAATAATAATAGTTATAAGGATAAAGACAAGAGGAATAGGGATAATTATAATAGTAATATGAATAATAACAACAGTTATAGCGATAATAATAATATTAATAAGGATAATAATAATAGTTACAAGGAGAAAGACAAGAGGAATAGGGATAATAATAATAGTAACAAGAATAATAACAACCGTTACAGCGGTAATAATAATAGTAGTAAGGATAAAGGCAAGAGTAATACGGACAGTAATAATAGTAACAAGAATAATAATAACAGTTATAGCGATAATAATAATAGTTATAAGGATATAGACAAGAGGAATAGGGATAATAATAATAGTAACAAGAATAATAACAACCGTTACAGCGGTAATAATAATAGTAGTAAGGATAAAGGCAAGAGTAATACGGACAGTAATAATAGTAACAAGAATAATAATAACAGTTATAGCGATAATAATAATAGTTATAAGGATATAGACAAGAGGAATAGGGATAATAGTAATAGTAATAAGAATAATAATAACAGTTATAGCGATAATAATAATAGTTATAAGGAGAAAGACAAGAGGAATAGGGATAAGAATAATAGTAACAATAATAATAACAACAGTTATAGCGATAATAATAATAATAGTTATAAGGAGGAAGACAAAAGGAATAGGGATAATAATAAGAGTAACAAGAATAATAATAACAGTTATAGCGACAATAATAATAGTATTAAGGATAAAGGCAAGAGTAATACGGACAGTAATAATAGTAACAAGAATAATAATAACTGTTATAGCGATAATAATAATAGTGTTAAGGATAATAATAAAAGTTATAGCGATAATAATAATAATAATAAGAATAATAATAACAGTTATAAGGATAAAGACAAGAGGAATAGGGATAATAATAATAGTAACAAGAATAATAACAACAGTTACAGCGGTAATAATAATAGTAGTAAGGATAAAGGCAAGAGTAATACGGACAGTAATAATAGTAACAAGAATAATAATAACAGTTATAGCGATAATAATAATAGTTATAAGGATATAGACAAGAGGAGTAGGGATAATAGTAATAGTAATAAGAATAATAATAACAGTTATAGCGA
This sequence comes from Megachile ligniseca, assembly GCA_945859555.1. Classification (NCBI taxonomy): domain Eukaryota; kingdom Metazoa; phylum Arthropoda; class Insecta; order Hymenoptera; family Megachilidae; genus Megachile; species Megachile ligniseca. The sequence continues at coordinate 47,032 of CAMAOC010000029.1, read as the reverse complement.
TAATAATAATAGTTATAAGGAGAAAGACAAGAGGAATAGGGATAATAATAATAGTAACAATAATAATAACAACAGTTATAGCGATAATAATAGTAATAGTTATAAGGAGGAAGACAAAAGGAATAGGGATAATAATAATAGTAACAAGAATAATAATAACAGTTATAGCGACAATAATAATAGTATTAAGGATAAAGGCAAGAGTAATACGGACAGTAATAATAGTAACAAGAATAATAATAACTGTTATAGCGATAATAATAATAGTGTTAAGGATGATAATAATAGTTATAAGGATATAGACAAGAGTAATAGGGATAGTAACAATAGAATAACCATAATAATAACAGTTATAGCGATAATAATAATAGTATTAAGGATAACAATAACAGTTATAGCGATAATAATTATAGTAACAAAAATAATAGTAACAGTTATAGCGGTAATAATAATAGTAATAACGATAATAATAACAGTTCTAGCGATAACAATAATAATAATAATAATAATAAGGATAATAATAATAGTTATAAGGATAAAGACAAGAGGAATAGGGATAATAGTAATAGTAATAAGAATAATAATAACAGTTATAGCGATAATAATAATAATAATAAGGATAATATTAATAGTTATAAGGATAAAGACAAGGCCAATAGGGATAATAATAATAGTAATAAGAATAATAATAACAGTTATTAGCGATAATAATAATAGTTATAAGGATAAAGACAAGAGTAATACGGATAGTAACAATAGAATAAGGATAATAATAACAGTTATAGCGATAATAATAATAGTAATAACAATAATAATAACAGTTATAGCGATAATAATAATAGTAATAAGGATTAATAATAATAGTTATATGGATAAAGACAAGAGTAATACGGATAGCAACAATAGTAATACGAATAATAATAACAGTTATAGCGATAATAATAATAGTAACAAGAATAATAATAACAGTTATAGCGATAATAATAATAATAATAAGGATAATAATAATAGTTATAAGGATAAAGACAAGAGGAATAGGGATAATTATAATAGTAATATGAATAATAACAACAGTTATAGCGATAATAATAATATTAATAAGGATAATAATAATAGTTACAAGGAGAAAGACAAGAGGAATAGGGATAATAATAATAGTAACAAGAATAATAACAACCGTTACAGCGGTAATAATAATAGTAGTAAGGATAAAGGCAAGAGTAATACGGACAGTAATAATAGTAACAAGAATAATAATAACAGTTATAGCGATAATAATAATAGTTATAAGGATATAGACAAGAGGAATAGGGATAATAATAATAGTAACAAGAATAATAACAACCGTTACAGCGGTAATAATAATAGTAGTAAGGATAAAGGCAAGAGTAATACGGACAGTAATAATAGTAACAAGAATAATAATAACAGTTATAGCGATAATAATAATAGTTATAAGGATATAGACAAGAGGAGTAGGGATAATAGTAATAGTAATAAGAATAATAATAACAGTTATAGCGATAATAATAATAGTTATAAGGAGAAAGACAAGAGGAATAGGGATAATAATAATAGTAACAATAATAATAACAACAGTTATAGCGATAATAATAGTAATAGTTATAAGGAGGAAGACAAAAGGAATAGGGATAATAATAATAGTAACAAGAATAATAATAACAGTTATAGCGACAATAATAATAGTATTAAGGATAAAGGCAAGAGTAATACGGACAGTAATAATAGTAACAAGAATAATAATAACTGTTATAGCGATAATAATAATAGTGTTAAGGATGATAATAATAGTTATAAGGATATAGACAAGAGTAATAGGGATAGTAACAATAGAATAACCATAATAATAACAGTTATAGCGATAATAATAATAGTATTAAGGATAACAATAACAGTTATAGCGATAATAATTATAGTAACAAAAATAATAGTAACAGTTATAGCGGTAATAATAATAGTAATAACGATAATAATAACAGTTCTAGCGATAACAATAATAATAATAATAATAATAAGGATAATAATAATAGTTATAAGGATAAAGACAAGAGGAATAGGGATAATAGTAATAGTAATAAGAATAATAATAACAGTTATAGCGATAATAATAATAATAATAAGGATAATATTAATAGTTATAAGGATAAAGACAAGGCCAATAGGGATAATAATAATAGTAATAAGAATAATAATAACAGTTATTAGCGATAATAATAATAGTTATAAGGATAAAGACAAGAGTAATACGGATAGTAACAATAGAATAAGGATAATAATAACAGTTTATAGCGATAATAATAATAGTAATAACAATAATAATAACAGTTATAGCGATAATAATAATAGTAATAAGGATTAATAATAATAGTTATATGGATAAAGACAAGAGTAATACGGATAGCAACAATAGTAATACGAATAATAATAACAGTTATAGCGATAATAATAATAGTAACAAGAATAATAATAACAGTTATAGCGATAATAATAATAGTAAAAAAAATAATAGTAACAGTTATAGGGGTAATAATAATAGTAATAAGGATAATAATAACAGTTCTAGCGATAATAATAATAATAATAATAATAAGGATAATAATAATAGTTATAAGGATAAAGACAAGAGGAATAGGGATAATAGTAATAGTAATAAGAATAATAGTAACAGTTATAGCGATAATAATAATAATAATAAGGATAATATTAATAGTTATAAGGATAAAGACAAGGCCAATAGGGATAATAATAATAGTAATAAGGATAATAATAATAGTTATAAGGATAAAGACAAGAGGAATAGGGATAATTATAATAGTAATATGAATAATAACAACAGTTATAGCGATAATAATAATATTAATAAGGATAATAATAATAGTTACAAGGAGAAAGACAAGAGGAATAGGGATAATAATAATAGTAACAAGAATAATAACAACCGTTACAGCGGTAATAATAATAGTAGTAAGGATAAAGGCAAGAGTAATACGGACAGTAATAATAGTAACAAGAATAATAATAACAGTTATAGCGATAATAATAATAGTTATAAGGATATAGACAAGAGGAATAGGGATAATAATAATAGTAACAAGAATAATAACAACCGTTACAGCGGTAATAATAATAGTAGTAAGGATAAAGGCAAGAGTAATACGGACAGTAATAATAGTAACAAGAATAATAATAACAGTTATAGCGATAATAATAATAGTTATAAGGATATAGACAAGAGGAATAGGGATAATAGTAATAGTAATAAGAATAATAATAACAGTTATAGCGATAATAATAATAGTTATAAGGAGAAAGACAAGAGGAATAGGGATAAGAATAATAGTAACAATAATAATAACAACAGTTATAGCGATAATAATAATAATAGTTATAAGGAGGAAGACAAAAGGAATAGGGATAATAATAAGAGTAACAAGAATAATAATAACAGTTATAGCGACAATAATAATAGTATTAAGGATAAAGGCAAGAGTAATACGGACAGTAATAATAGTAACAAGAATAATAATAACTGTTATAGCGATAATAATAATAGTGTTAAGGATAATAATAAAAGTTATAGCGATAATAATAATAATAATAAGAATAATAATAACAGTTATAAGGATAAAGACAAGAGGAATAGGGGATAATAATAATAGTAACAAGAATAATAACAACAGTTACAGCGGTAATAATAATAGTAGTAAGGATAAAGGCAAGAGTAATACGGACAGTAATAATAGTAACAAGAATAATAATAACAGTTATAGCGATAATAATAATAGTTATAAGGATATAGACAAGAGGAGTAGGGATAATAGTAATAGTAATAAGAATAATAATAACAGTTATAGCGATAATAATAATAGTTATAAGGAGAAAGACAAGAGGAATAGGGATAATAATAATAGTAACAATAAAAATAACAACAGTTATAGCGATAATAATAGTAATAGTTATAAGGAGGAAGACAAAAGGAATAGGGATAATAATAATAGTAACAAGAATAATAATAACAGTTATAGCGACAATAATAATAGTATTAAGGATAAAGGCAAGAGTAATACGGACAGTAATAATAGTAACAAGAATAATAATAACTGTTATAGCGATAATAATAATAGTGTTAAGGATGATAATAATAGTTATAAGGGATATAGACAAGAGTAATAGGGATAGTAACAATAGAATAACCATAATAATAACAGTTATAGCGATAATAATAATAGTATTAAGGATAACAATAACAGTTATAGCGATAATAATTATAGTAACAAAAATAATAGTAACAGTTATAGCGGTAATAATAATAGTAATAACGATAATAATAACAGTTCTAGCGATAACAATAATAATAATAATAATAATAAGGATAATAATAATAGTTATAAGGATAAAGACAAGAGGAATAGGGATAATAGTAATAGTAATAAGAATAATAATAACAGTTATAGCGATAATAATAATAATAATAAGGATAATATTAATAGTTATAAGGATAAAGACAAGGCCAATAGGGATAATAATAATAGTAATAAGAATAATAATAACAGTTATTAGCGATAATAATAATAGTTATAAGGATAAAGACAAGAGTAATACGGATAGTAACAATAGAATAAGGATAATAATAACAGTTATAGCGATAATAATAATAGTAATAACAATAATAATAACAGTTATAGCGATAATAATAATAGTAATAAGGATTAATAATAATAGTTATATGGATAAAGACAAGAGTAATACGGATAGCAACAATAGTAATACGAATAATAATAACAGTTATAGCGATAATAATAATAGTAACAAGAATAATAATAACAGTTATAGCGATAATAATAATAGTAAAAAAAATAATAGTAACAGTTATAGGGGTAATAATAATAGTAATAAGGATAATAATAACAGTTCTAGCGATAATAATAATAATAATAATAATAAGGATAATAATAATAGTTATAAGGATAAAGACAAGAGGAATAGGGATAATAGTAATAGTAATAAGAATAATAGTAACAGTTATAGCGATAATAATAATAATAATAAGGATAATATTAATAGTTATAAGGATAAAGACAAGGCCAATAGGGATAATAATAATAGTAATAAGAATATTAATAACAGTTATTAGCGATAATAATAATAGTTATAAGGATAACGACAAGAGTAATAGGGATAGTAACAATAGAATAACCATAATAATAACAGTTATAGCGATAATAATAATAGTATTAGGGATAATAATAGCAGTTATAGCGATAATAATAATAGTAATAAGGATAATAATAATAGTTATAAGGATAAAGACAAGGGCAATAGCGATAATAATAATAGTAAAAAGCATTAATAATAATAGTTATATGGATAAAGACAAGAGTAATACGGATAGTAACAATAGTAATAAGAACAATAATATCAGTTATAGCGATAATAATAATAGTTACAAGAATAATAATAACAGTTATAGCGATAATAATAATAATAATAAGGATAATAATAATAGTTACAAGGAGAAAGACAAGAGGAATAGGGATAATAGTAACAGTAATAAGAATAATAATAACAGTTATAGCGATAAAAATAATAATAATAAGGATAATAATAATAGTTACAAGGAGAAAGACAAGAGGAATAGGGATAATAATAATAGTAACAAGAATAATAACAACAGTTACAGCGGTAATAATAATAGTAGTAAGGATAAAGGCAAGAGTAATACGGACAGTGATAATAGTAACAAGAATAATAATAACAGTTATAGCGATAATAATAATAGTTATAAGGATATAGACAAGAGGAGTAGGGATAATAGTAATAGTAATAAGAATAATAATAACAGTTATAGCGATAATAATAATAGTTATAAGGAGAAAGACAAGAGGAATAGGGATAATAGTAATAGTAATAAGAATAATAATAACAGTTATAGCGATAATAATAATAATAATAAGGATATCTGTTATTATTATTATTATCGCTATATCTGTTATTATTATTCTTGTTACTATTATTATTATCGCTATAACTGTTATTATTATCCTTGATACTATTATTATTATTCGCTATAACTGTAATTTTTATCCTTATTCTATTGTTACTATCCGTATTACTCTTGTCTTTATCGTTATAACTATTATTATTGACCTTATTATTACTATTATTATCGCTATAACTGTTCTTATTGTCCTTGTTCTATTATTACTATCCGTATTACTCTTCTCTTTATCCTTATAAATGTTATTCCCTATACTTATATCTATTGTTATTATCGCTATAAATGTTATTATTATCACTATTACTGTTATAACTATTCTTATTACTATTATTATTATCCCTATACCCCTTGTCTTTATCCTTATAACTATTATCATTATCCTTATTATTATTATTATTATCGCTGTAACTGTTATTATTATTCCTATTACTATTATTATTATCCCTATTCCTCTTGTCTTTATCCTTATAACTATTATTATTATCCTTATTACTATTATTATTATCGCTGTAACTGTTATTATTATTATTATTACTATTATTGTTAACGCTATAACTGCTATTATTATCCTTATTACTGTTTTTATTATCGGTATAACTGTTATTATTATTCTTATTACTATTATTATTATCGCTATAACTGTTATTATTATCCTTATTCTATTGTTACTATCCGTATTATTCTTGTCTTTATCCTTATAACTATTAGCATTATCCTTATTATTATTATTATTATCGCTATAACTGTTATTATTATTCTTATTACTGTTATTATTATTGGTATAAATGTTATTATTATCACTGTTACTGTTATTACTATTCATATTACTATTATTATTATCCTTATTACAATTATTATTATCCTTATTACTATTATTATTATCCCTATTCTCCTTGTCTTTATCCTTATAACTGTTATTATTATCCTTATAACTATTATTATTGTCTTTATTATTATTATTATTATCGCTGTAACTGTTATTATTATCCTATATCTATTGTTACTATCCGTATTACTCTTGCCATTATCCTTATAACTATTATTATTATCCGTATTGCTATTATTATTAGCGCTATAACTGTTAATATTATTCTTATTACTATTATTATTATCGCTATAACTGTTATTATTGTCCTTGTTCTATTATTAGTATCCGTATTACTTATCTCTTTATCCTTTTAACTGTCATTCCTATACTTATATCTATTATTATTATCGCTATAAATGTTATTATTATCACTATTACTGTTATAACTATTCTTATTACTATTATTATTATTCCTATTCCCCTTGTCTTTATCCTTATAACTATTATCATTATCCTTATTATTATTATTATTATCGCTGTAACTGTTATTATTATTCCTATTACTATTATTATTATCCCTATTCCTCTTGTCTTTATCCTTATAACTATTATCATTATCCTTATTATTATTATTATTATCGCTGTAACTGTTATTATTATTCCTATTACTATTATTATTATCCCTATTCCCCTTGTCTTTATCCTTATAACTATTATTATTATCCTTATTACTATTATTATTATTGCTATAACTGTTATTATTATCCTGAATACTATTATTATTATCGCTATAACTGTTATTATTATTCATATTACTATTATTATTATTGCTATAACTGTTATTATTATTGTTATTACTATTATTATTATCGCTATAACTGTTATTATTATTCTTGTTACTATTATTATTATCGCTATAACTGTTATTATTATCCTTATTCTATTATTACTATCCCTATTACTCTTGTCTTTATCCTTATAACTATTATTGTTGTCCTTATTACTATTATTATTATCGCTATAACTGTTATTATTATCCTTGATACTATTATTATTATTTGCTATAACTGTCATTTTTATCCTTATTCTATTGTTACTATCCGTATTACTCTTGTCTTTATCCTTATAACTGTTATTATTATCCTTATTATTATTATTATTATAGCTGTAACTGTTATTATTCTTCTTCTTACTATTATTATTATCCCAATTCGTCTGGTCTTTATCCTTGTAACTATTATTATTGTCTTTATTATTATTATTATTATCGCTGTAACTGTTACTATTATCCTTTATCTATTGTTACTATCCGTATTACTCTTGCCTTTATCCTTTTAGCTGTCATTCCTATACTTATATCTATTATTATTATCGCTATAAATGTTATTATTATCACTATTACTGTTACTACTAATCTTATTACTATTATTATTATCCCTATTCCCCTTGTCTTTATCCTTATAACTCTTATCATTATCCTTATTATTATTAGTATTATCGCTGTAACTGTTATTATTATTCCTATTACTATTATTATTATCCCTATTCCTCTTGTCTTTATCTTTATAACTATTATTATTATCCTAATTACTATTATTATTATCGCTGTAACTGTTATTATTATTATTATTACTATTATTGTTAACGCTATAACTGCTATTATTATCCTTATTACTATTTATATTATCGGTATAACTGTTATTATTATTCTTATTACTATTATTATTATCGCTATAACTGTTATTATTATCCTTATTCTATTGTTACTATCGGTATTATTCTTGTCTTTAGCCTTATAACTATTAGCATTATCCTTATTATTATTATTATTATCGCTATAACTGTTATTATTATTCTTATTACTGTTATTATTATTGCTATAAATGTTATTATTATCACTGTTACTGTTATTACTATTCTTATTACTATTATTATTATCCTTATTATTATTATTATTATATCTATAACTGTTATTATTATCCTTATTACTATTTATATTATCGGTATAACTGTTATTATTATTCTTGTTACTATTATTATTATCGCTATAACTGTTATTATTATCCTTATTCTATTGTTACTATCCGCATTATTCTTGTCTTTATCCTTATAACTTTTATTATTACCGCTATATCTGTTATTATTCTTATTACTGGTATTCTTAATACTGTTTATTATTCTTATTACTGTTTCTATTATCCTTATTATTATTATTATTATCACTATAGCTGTTATTATTATCCTTATTACTATTATTATTATCGCTATAACTGTTATTATTATCCTTATTCTATTGTTACTATCCGCATTACTCTTGACTTTATCCTTATAACTATTATTATTATCCTTATTATTATTATTATTATCGCTATAACTGTTTTTATTATCCTTATTACTATTTTTATTATCGCTATAACTGTTATTATTATCCTTATTCTATTGTTACTATCCGTATTATTCTTGTCTTTATCCTTATAACTTTTATTATTACCGCTATATCTGTTATTATTCTTATTACTGGTATTCTTAATACTGTTTATTATTCTTATTACTGTTTCTATTATCCTTATTATTATTATTATTATCACTATAGCTGTTATTATTATCCTTATTACTATTATTATTATCGCTATAACTGTTATTATTATCCTTATTCTATTGTTACTATCCGGATTACTCTTGTCTTTATCCTTATAACTATTATTATTATCCTTATTATTATTATTATTATCCCTATTCCTCTTGTCTTTCTCCTTATAACTATTATTATTATCCTTATGACTATTATTATTATTGCTATAACTGTTATTATTATCCTGAATACTATTATTATTATCGCTATAACTGTTATTATTGTCCTTGTTCTATTATTGCTATCCGTACTACTCTTCTCTTTATCCTTATAACTGTTATTCCTATACTTATATCTATTATTATTATCGCTATAAATGTTATTATTATCACTATTACTGTTATTACTATTCTTATTACTATTATTATTATCCCTATTCCCCTTGGATTTATCCTTATAACTATTATCATTATCCTTATTATTATTAGTATTATCGCTGTAACTGTTATTATTATTCCTATTACTATTATTATTATCCCTATTCCTCTTGTCTTTATCCTTATAACTATTATTATTATCCTTATTACTATTATTATTATCGCTGTAACTGTTATTATTATTATTATTACTATTATTATTATCGCTATAACTGTTATTATTATCCTTATTACTATTTTTATTATCGCTATACCTGTTATTATTATTCTTGTTACTATTATTATTATCGCTATAACTGTTATTATTATCCTTGATACTATTATTATTATTCGCTATAACTGTCATTTTTATCCTTATTCTATTGTTACTATCCGTATTACTCTTGTCTTTATCCTTATAACTGTTATTATTATCCTTATTATTATTATTATTATAGCTGTAACTGTTATTATTATTCTTCTTACTATTATTATTATCCCAATTCCTCTTGTCTTTATCCTTATAACTATTATTATTGTCTTTATTATTATTATTATTATCGCTGTAACTGTTATTATTATTATTATTACTATTATTGTTAACGCTATAACTGCTATTATTATCCTTATTACTATTTTTATTGTCGGTATAACTGTTATTATTATTCTTATTACTATTATTATTATCGCTATAACTGTTATTATTATCCTTATTCTATTGTTACTATCCGTATTATTCTTGTCTTTATCCTTATAACTTTTATTATTATCCTTATTATTATTATTATTATCCCTATTCCTCTTGTCTTTATCCTTATAACTATTATTATTATCCTTATGACTATTATTATTATTGCTATAACTGTTATTATTATCCTGAATACTATTATTATTATCGCTATAACTGTTATTATTGTCCTTGTTCTATTATTACTATCCGTACTACTCTTCTCTTTATCCTTATAACTGTTATTCCTATACTTATATCTATTATTATTATCGCTATAAATGTTATTATTATCACTATTACTGTTATAACTATTCTTATTACTATTATTATTATCCCTATACCCCTTGTCTTTATCCTTATAACTATTATCATTATCCTTATTATTATTATTATTATCGCTGTAACTGTTATTATTATTCCTATTACTATTATTATTATCCCTATTCCTCTTGTCTTTATCCTTATAACTATTATTATTATCCTTATTACTATTATTATTATCGCTGTAACTGTTATTATTATTATTATTACTATTATTGTTAACGCTATAACTGCTATTATTATCCTTATTACTGTTTTTATTATCGGTATAACTGTTATTATTATTCTTATTACTATTATTATTATCGCTATAACTGTTATTATTATCCTTATTCTATTGTTACTATCCGTATTATTCTTGTCTTTATCCTTATAACTATTAGCATTATCCTTATTATTATTATTATTATCGCTATAACTGTTATTATTATTCTTATTACTGTTATTATTATTGGTATAAATGTTATTATTATCACTGTTACTGTTATTACTATTCATATTACTATTAATATTATCCTTATTACAATTATTATTATCCTTATTACTATTATTATTATCCCTATTCTCCTTGTCTTTATCCTTATAACTGTTATTATTATCCTTATAACTATTATTATTGTCTTTATTATTATTATTATTATCGCTGTAACTGTTATTATTATCCTATATCTATTGTTACTATCCGTATTACTCTTGCCATTATCCTTATAACTATTATTATTATCCGTATTGCTATTATTATTAGCGCTATAACTGTTAATATTATTCTTATTACTATTATTATTATCGCTATAACTGTTATTATTGTCCTTGTTCTATTATTAGTATCCGTATTACTTATCTCTTTATCCTTTTAACTGTCATTCCTATACTTATATCTATTATTATTATCGCTATAAATGTTATTATTATCACTATTACTGTTACTACTAATCTTATTACTATTATTATTATCCCTATTCCCCTTGTCTTTATCCTTATAACTCTTATCATTATCCTTATTATTATTAGTATTATCGCTGTAACTGTTATTATTATTCCTATTACTATTATTATTATCCCTATTCCTCTTGTCTTTATCTTTATAACTATTATTATTATCCTAATTACTATTATTATTATCGCTGTAACTGTTATTATTATTATTATTACTATTATTGTTAACGCTATAACTGCTATTATTATCCTTATTACTATTTATATTATCGGTATAACTGTTATTATTATTCTTATTACTATTATTATTATCGCTATAACTGTTATTATTATCCTTATTCTATTGTTACTATCGGTATTATTCTTGTCTTTAGCCTTATAACTATTAGCATTATCCTTATTATTATTATTATTATCGCTATAACTGTTATTATTATTCTTATTACTGTTATTATTATTGCTATAAATGTTATTATTATCACTGTTACTGTTATTACTATTCTTATTACTATTATTATTATCCTTATTATTATTATTATTATATCTATAACTGTTATTATTATCCTTATTACTATTTTTATTATCGCTATACCTGTTATTATTATTCTTGTTACTATTATTATTATCGCTATAACTGTTATTATTATCCTTATTCTATTGTTACTATCCGCATTATTCTTGTCTTTATCCTTATAACTTTTATTATTACCGCTATATCTGTTATTATTCTTATTACTGGTATTCTTAATACTGTTTATTATTCTTATTACTGTTTCTATTATCCTTATTATTATTATTATTATCACTATAGCTGTTATTATTATCCTTATTACTATTATTATTATCGCTATAACTGTTATTATTATCCTTATTCTATTGTTACTATCCGCATTACTCTTGACTTTATCCTTATAACTATTATTATTATCCTTATTATTATTATTATTATCGCTATAACTGTTTTTATTATCCTTATTACTATTTTTATTATCGCTATAAACTGTTATTATTATCCTTATTCTATTGTTACTATCCGTATTATTCTTGTCTTTATCCTTATAACTTTTATTATTACCGCTATATCTGTTATTATTCTTATTACTGGTATTCTTAATACTGTTTATTATTCTTATTACTGTTTCTATTATCCTTATTATTATTATTATTATCACTATAGCTGTTATTATTATCCTTATTACTATTATTATTATCGCTATAACTGTTATTATTATCCTTATTCTATTGTTACTATCCGGATTACTCTTGTCTTTATCCTTATAACTATTATTATTATCCTTATTATTATTATTATTATCCCTATTCCTCTTGTCTTTCTCCTTATAACTATTATTATTATCCTTATGACTATTATTATTATTGCTATAACTGTTATTATTATCCTGAATACTATTATTATTATCGCTATAACTGTTATTATTGTCCTTGTTCTATTATTGCTATCCGTACTACTCTTCTCTTTATCCTTATAACTGTTATTCCTATACTTATATCTATTATTATTATCGCTATAAATGTTATTATTATCACTATTACTGTTATTACTATTCTTATTACTATTATTATTATCCCTATTCCCCTTGGATTTATCCTTATAACTATTATCATTATCCTTATTATTATTAGTATTATCGCTGTAACTGTTATTATTATTCCTATTACTATTATTATTATCCCTATTCCTCTTGTCTTTATCCTTATAACTATTATTATTATCCTTATTACTATTATTATTATCGCTGTAACTGTTATTATTATTATTATTACTATTATTATTATCGCTATAACTGTTATTATTATCCTTATTACTATTTTTATTATCGCTATACCTGTTATTATTATTCTTGTTACTATTATTATTATCGCTATAACTGTTATTATTATCCTTGATACTATTATTATTATTCGCTATAACTGTCATTTTTATCCTTATTCTATTGTTACTATCCGTATTACTCTTGTCTTTATCCTTATAACTGTTATTATTATCCTTATTATTATTATTATTATAGCTGTAACTGTTATTATTATTCTTCTTACTATTATTATTATCCCAATTCCTCTTGTCTTTATCCTTATAACTATTATTATTGTCTTTATTATTATTATTATTATCGCTGTAACTGTTATTATTATTATTATTACTATTATTGTTAACGCTATAACTGCTATTATTATCCTTATTACTATTTTTATTGTCGGTATAACTGTTATTATTATTCTTATTACTATTATTATTATCGCTATAACTGTTATTATTATCCTTATTCTATTGTTACTATCCGTATTATTCTTGTCTTTATCCTTATAACTTTTATTATTATCCTTATTATTATTATTATTATCCCTATTCCTCTTGTCTTTATCCTTATAACTATTATTATTATCCTTATGACTATTATTATTATTGCTATAACTGTTATTATTATCCTGAATACTATTATTATTATCGCTATAACTGTTATTATTGTCCTTGTTCTATTATTACTATCCGTACTACTCTTCTCTTTATCCTTATAACTGTTATTCCTATACTTATATCTATTATTATTATCGCTATAAATGTTATTATTATCACTATTACTGTTATTACTATTCTTATTACTATTATTATTATCCCTATTCCCCTTGGATTTATCCTTATAACTATTATCATTATCCTTATTATTATTAGTATTATCGCTGAAACTGTTATTATTATTCCTATTACTATTATTATTATCCCTATTCCTCTTGTCTTTATCCTTATAACTATTATTATTATCCTTATTACTATTATTATTATCGCTGTAACTGTTATTATTATTATTATTACTATTATTATTATCGCTATAACTGTTATTATTATCCTTATTACTATTTTTATTATCGCTATACCTGTTATTATTATTCTTGTTACTATTATTATTATCGCTATAACTGTTATTATTATCCTTGATACTATTATTATTATTCGCTATAACTGTCATTTTTATCCTTATTCTATTGTTACTATCCGTATTACTCTTGTCTTTATCCTTATAACTGTTATTATTATCCTTATTATTATTATTATTATAGCTGTAACTGTTATTATTATTCTTCTTACTATTATTATTATCCCAATTCCTCTTGTCTTTATCCTCATAACTATTATTATTGTCTTTATTATTATTATTATTATCGCTGTAACTGTTATTATTATTATTATTACTATTATTGTTAACGCTATAACTGCTATTATTATCCTTATTACTATTTTTATTGTCGGTATAACTGTTATTATTATTCTTATTACTATTATTATTATCGCTATAACTGTTATTATTATCCTTATTCTATTGTTACTATCCGTATTATTCTTGTCTTTATCCTTATAACTTTTATTATTACCGCTATATCTGTTATTATTCTTATTACTGGTATTCTTAATACTGTTTATTATTCTTATTACTGTTTCTATTATCCTTATTATTATTATTATTATCACTATAGCTGTTATTATTATCCTTATTACTATTATTATTATCGCTATAACTGTTATTATTATCCTTATTCTATTGTTACTATCCGCATTACTCTTGTCTTTATCCTTATAACTATTATTATTATCCTTATTATTATTATTATTATCCCTATTCCTCTTGTCTTTATCCTTATAACTATTATTATTATCCTTATGACTATTATTATTATTGCTATAACTGTTATTATTATCCTGAATACTATTATTATTATCGCTATAACTGTTATTATTGTCCTTGTTCTATTATTACTATCCGTACTACTCTTCTCTTTATCCTTATAACTGTTATTCCTATACTTATATCTATTATTATTATCGCTATAAATGTTATTATTATCACTATTACTGTTATTACTATTCTTATTACTATTATTATTATCCCTATTCCCCTTGGATTTATCCTTATAACTATTATCATTATCCTTATTATTATTAGTATTATCGCTGAAACTGTTATTATTATTCCTATTACTATTATTATTATCCCTATTCCTCTTGTCTTTATCCTTATAACTATTATTATTATCCTTATTACTATTATTATTATCGCTGTAACTGTTATTATTATTATTATTACTATTATTATTATCGCTATAACTGTTATTATTATCCTTATTACTATTTTTATTATCGCTATACCTGTTATTATTATTCTTGTTACTATTATTATTATCGCTATAACTGTTATTATTATCCTTGATACTATTATTATTATTCGCTATAACTGTCATTTTTATCCTTATTCTATTGTTACTATCCGTATTATTCATGTCTTTATCCTTATAACTTTTATTATTATCGCTATATCTGTTATTATTCTTATTACTGGTATTCTTAATACTGTTTATTATTCTTATTACTGTTTCTATTATCCTTATTATTATTATTATTATCAATATAGCTGTTATTATTATCCTTATTACTATTATTATTATCGCTATTACTATTATTATTATCCCTATTCCTCTTGTCTTTTTCCTTATAACTATTATTATTATCCTTATTACTATTATTATTATTGCTATAA
Source organism: Megachile ligniseca (assembly GCA_945859555.1). Lineage (NCBI taxonomy): Eukaryota > Metazoa > Arthropoda > Insecta > Hymenoptera > Megachilidae > Megachile > Megachile ligniseca. The sequence goes on along the minus strand of CAMAOC010000029.1, from coordinate 30,680 downwards.
CTGTTATTATTATCCTGAATACTATTATTATTATCGCTATAACTGTTATTATTATTCATATTACTATTATTATTATTGCTATAACTGTTATTATTATTGTTATTACTATTATTATTATCGCTATAACTGTTATTATTATTCTTGTTACTATTATTATTATCGCTATAACTGTTATTATTATCCTTATTCTATTATTACTATCCCTATTACTCTTGTCTTTATCCTTATAACTATTATTGTTGTCCTTATTACTATTATTATTATCGCTATAACTGTTATTATTATCCTTGATACTATTATTATTATTTGCTATAACTGTCATTTTTATCCTTATTCTATTGTTACTATCCGTATTACTCTTGTCTTTATCCTTATAACTGTTATTATTATCCTTATTATTATTATTATTATAGCTGTAACTGTTATTATTCTTCTTCTTACTATTATTATTATCCCAATTCGTCTGGTCTTTATCCTTGTAACTATTATTATTGTCTTTATTATTATTATTATTATCGCTGTAACTGTTATTATTATCCTTTATCTATTGTTACTATCCGTATTACTCTTGCCTTTATCCTTTTAGCTGTCATTCCTATACTTATATCTATTATTATTATCGCTATAAATGTTATTATTATCACTATTACTGTTACTACTAATCTTATTACTATTATTATTATCCCTATTCCCCTTGTCTTTATCCTTATAACTATTATTATTATCCTTATTACTATTATTATTATCGCTGTAACTGTTATTATTATTATTATTACTATTATTGTTAACGCTATAACTGCTATTATTATCCTTATTACTATTTTTATTATCGGTATAACTGTTATTATTATTCTTATTACTATTATTATTATCGCTATAACTGTTATTATTATCCTTATTCTATTGTTACTATCCGTATTATTCTTGTCTTTATCCTTATAACTATTAGCATTATCCTTATTATTATTATTATTATCGCTATAACTGTTATTATTATTCTTATTACTGTTATTATTATTGGTATAAATGTTATTATTATCACTGTTACTGTTATTACTATTCATATTACTATTATTATTATCCTTATTACAATTATTATTATCCTTATTACTATTATTATTATCCCTATTCTCCTTGTCTTTATCCTTATAACTGTTATTATTATCCTTATAACTATTATTATTGTCTTTATTATTATTATTATTATCGCTGTAACTGTTATTATTATCCTATATCTATTGTTACTATCCGTATTACTCTTGCCATTATCCTTATAACTATTATTATTATCCGTATTGCTATTATTATTAGCGCTATAACTGTTATTATTGTCCTTGTTCTATTATTAGTATCCGTATTACTTATCTCTTTATCCTTTTAGCTGTCATTCCTATACTTATATCTATTATTATTATCGCTATAAATGGTATTATTATCACTATTACTGTTACTACTAATCTTATTACTATTATTATTATCCCTATTCCCCTTGTCTTTATCCTTATAACTCTTATCATTATCCTTATTATTATTAGTATTATCGCTGTAACTGTTATTATTATTCCTATTACTATTATTATTATCCCTATTCCTCTTGTCTTTATCTTTATAACTATTATTATTATCCTAATTACTATTATTATTATCGCTATAACTGTTATTATTATTCTTATTACTGTTATTATTATTGCTATAAATGATATTATTATCACTGTTACTGTTATTACTATTCTTATTACTATTATTATTATCCTTATTACTATTATTATTATATCTATAACTGTTATTATTATCCTTATTACTATTTTTATTATCGCTATAGCTGTTATTATTATCCTTATTACTATTATTATTATCGCTATAACTGTTATTATTATCCTTATTCTATTGTTACTATCCGCATTACTCTTGACTTTATCCTTATAACTATTATTATTACCGCTATATCTGTTATTATTCTTATTACTGGTATTCTTTATACTGTTTATTATTCTTATTACTGTTTCTATTATCCTTATTATTATTATTATTATCACTATAGCTGTTATTATTATCCTTATTACTATTATTATTATCGCTATAACTGTTATTATTATCCTTATTCTATTGTTACTATCCGCATTACTCTTGTCTTTATCCTTATAACTATTATTATTATCCTTATTATTATTATTATTATCCCTATTCCTCTTGTCTTTATCCTTATAACTATTATTATTATCCTTATGACTATTATTATTATTGCTATAACTGTTATTATTATCCTGAATACTATTATTATTATCGCTATAACTGTTATTATTGTCCTTGTTCTATTATTACTATCCGTACTACTCTTCTCTTTATCCTTATAACTGTTATTCCTATACTTATATCTATTATTATTATCGCTATAAATGTTATTATTATCACTATTACTGTTATTACTATTCTTATTACTATTATTATTATCCCTATTCCCCTTGGATTTATCCTTATATCTATTATCATTATCCTTATTATTATTAGTATTATCGCTGTAACTGTTATTATTATTCCTATTACTATTATTATTATCCCTATTCCTCTTGTCTTTATCCTTATAACTATTATTATTATCCTTATTACTATTATTATTATCGCTGTAACTGTTATTATTATTATTATTATTACTATTATTATTATCGCTATAACTGTTATTATTGTCCTTGTTCTATTATTAGTATCCGTACTACTCTTCTCTTTATCCTTATAACTGTTATTATTATCCTTATAACTATTATTATTGTCTTTATTATTATTATTATTATCGCTGTAACTGTTATTATTATCCTATATCTATTGTTACTATCCGTATTACTCTTGCCATTATCCTTATAACTATTATTATTATCCGTATTGCTATTATTATTAGCGCTATAACTGTTAATATTATTCTTATTACTATTATTATTATCGCTATAACTGTTATTATTGTCCTTGTTCTATTATTAGTATCCGTATTACTTATCTCTTTATCCTTTTAACTGTCATTCCTATACTTATATCTATTATTATTATCGCTATAAATGTTATTATTATCACTATTACTGTTATAACTATTCTTATTACTATTATTATTATTCCTATTCCCCTTGTCTTTATCCTTATAACTATTATCATTATCCTTATTATTATTATTATTATCGCTGTAACTGTTATTATTATTCCTATTACTATTATTATTATCCCTATTCCTCTTGTCTTTATCCTTATAACTATTATCATTATCCTTATTATTATTATTATTATCGCTGTAACTGTTATTATTATTCCTATTACTATTATTATTATCCCTATTCCTCTTGTCTTTATCCGTATAACTATTATTATTATCCTTATTACTATTATTATTATCGCTGTAACTGTTATTATTATTATTATTACTATTATTGTTAACGCTATAACTGCTATTATTATCCTTATTACTATTTTTATTATCGGTATAACTGTTATTATTATTCTTATTACTATTATTATTATCGCTATAACTGTTATTATTATCCTTATTCTATTGTTACTATCCGTATTATTCTTGTCTTTATCCTTATAACTATTAGCATTATCCTTATTATTATTATTATTATCGCTATAACTGTTATTATTATTCTTATTTCTGTTATTATTATTGGTATAAATGTTATTATTATCACTGTTACTGTTATTACTATTCATATTACTATTATTATTATCCTTATTACTATTATTATTATCCTTATTACTATTATTATTATCCCTATTCTCCTTGTCTTTATCCTTATAACTGTTATTATTATCCTTATAACTATTATTATTGTCTTTATTATTATTATTATTATCGCTGTAACTGTTATTATTATCCTATATCTATTGTTACTATCCGTATTACTCTTGCCATTATCCTTATAACTATTATTATTATCCGTATTGCTATTATTATTAGCGCTATAACTGTTAATATTATTCTTATTACTATTATTATTATCGCTATAACTGTTATTATTGTCCTTGTTCTATTATTAGTATCCGTATTACTTATCTCTTTATCCTTTTAACTGTCATTCCTATACTTATATCTATTATTATTATCGCTATAAATGTTATTATTATCACTATTACTGTTATAACTATTCTTATTACTATTATTATTATCCCTATTCCCCTTGTCTTTATCCTTATAACTATTATCATTATCCTTATTATTATTATTATTATCGCTGTAACTGTTATTATTATTCCTATTACTATTATTATTATCGCTATTCCCCTTGTCTTTATCCTTATAACTATTATTATTATCCTTATTACTATTATTATTATCGCTGTAACTGTTATTATTATTATTATTACTATTATTGTTAACGCTATAACTGCTATTATTATCCTTATTACTATTTTTATTATCGGTATAACTGTTATTATTATTCTTATTACTATTATTATTATCGCTATAACTGTTATTATTATCCTTATTCTATTGTTACTATCCGTATTATTCATGTCTTTATCCTTATAACTTTTATTATTATCGCTATATCTGTTATTATTCTTATGACTGGTATTCTTAATACTGTTTATTATTCTTATTACTGTTTCTATTATCCTTATTATTATTATTATTATCAATATAGCTGTTATTATTATCCTTATTACTATTATTATTATCGCTATTACTATTATTATTATCCCTATTCCTCTTGTCTTTTTCCTTATAACTATTATTATTATCCTTATTACTATTATTATTATTGCTATAACTGTTATTATTATCCTGAATACTATTATTATTATCGCTATAACTGTTATTATTATTCATATTACTATTATTATTATTGCTATAACTGTTATTATTATTGTTATTACTATTATTATTATCGCTATAACTGTTATTATTATTCTTGTTACTATTATTATTATCGCTATAACTGTTATTATTATCCTTATTCTATTATTACTATCCCTATTACTCTTGTCTTTATCCTTATAACTATTATTGTTGTCCTTATTACTATTATTATTATCGCTATAACTGTTATTATTATCCTTGATACTATTATTATTATTTGCTATAACTGTCATTTTTATCCTTATTCTATTGTTACTATCCGTATTACTCTTGTCTTTATCCTTATAACTGTTATTATTATCCTTATTATTATTATTATTATAGCTGTAACTGTTATTATTCTTCTTCTTACTATTATTATTATCCCAATTCGTCTGGTCTTTATCCTTGTAACTATTATTATTGTCTTTATTATTATTATTATTATCGCTGTAACTGTTATTATTATCCTTTATCTATTGTTACTATCCGTATTACTCTTGCCTTTATCCTTTTAGCTGTCATTCCTATACTTATATCTATTATTATTATCGCTATAAATGTTATTATTATCACTATTACTGTTACTACTAATCTTATTACTATTATTATTATCCCTATTCCCCTTGTCTTTATCCTTATAACTCTTATCATTATCCTTATTATTATTAGTATTATCGCTATAACTGTTTTTATTATCCTTATTACTATTTTTATTATCGCTATAACTGTTATTATTATCCTTATTCTATTGTTACTATCCGTATTATTCTTGTCTTTATCCTTATAACTTTTATTATTACCGCTATATCAGTTATTATTCTTATTACTGGTATTCTTAATACTGTTTATTATTCTTATTACTGTTTCTATTATCCTTATTATTATTATTATTATCACTATAGCTGTTATTATTATCCTTATTACTATTATTATTATCGCTATAACTGTTATTATTATCCTTATTCTATTGTTACTATCCGGATTACTCTTGTCTTTATCCTTATAACTATTATTATTATCCTTATTATTATTATTATTATGCCTATTCCTCTTGTCTTTATCCTTATAACTATTATTATTATCCTTATGACTATTATTATTATTGCTATAACTGTTATTATTATCCTGAATACTATTATTATTATCGCTATAACTGTTATTATTGTACTTGTTCTATTATTACTATCCGTACTACTCTTCTCTTTATCCTTATAACTGTTATTCCTATACTTATATCTATTATTATTATCGCTATAAATATTATTATTATCACTGTTACTGTTATTACTATTCTTATTACTATTATTATTATCCCTATTCCCCTTGGATTTATCCTTATAACTATTATCATTATCCTTATTATTATTAGTATTATCGCTGTAACTGTTATTATTATTCCTATTACTATTATTATTATCCCTATTCCTCTTGTCTTTATCCTTATAACTATTATTATTATCCTTATTACTATTATTATTATCGCTGTAACTGTTATTATTATTATTATTACTATTATTATTATCGCTATAACTGTTATTATTATCCTTATTACTATTTTTATTATCGCTATACCTGTTATTATTATTCTTGTTACTATTATTATTATCGCTATAACTGTTATTATTATCCTTGATACTATTATTATTATTATAGCTGTAACTGTTATTATTATTCTTCTTACTACTATTATTATCCCAATTCCTCTTGTCTTTATCCTTATAACTATTATTATTGTCTTTATTATTATTATTATTAGCGCTATAACTGTTAATATTATTCTTATTACTATTATTATTATCGCTATAACTGTTATTATTGTCCTTGTTCTATTATTAGTATCCGTATTACTCTTCTCTTTATCCTTTTAGCTGTCATTCCTATACTTATATCTATTATTATTATCGCTATAAATGTTATTATTATCACTATTACTGTTATTACTATTCTTATTCTCATTATTATTATCCCTATTCCCCTTGTCTTTATCCTTATAACTATTATCATTATCCTAATTACTATTATTATTATCGCTGTAACTGTTATTATTATTATTATTACTATTATTGTTAACGCTATAACTGCTATTATTATCCTTATTACTATTTATATTATCGGTATAACTGTTATTATTATTCTTATTACTATTATTATTATCGCTATAACTGTTATTATTATCCTTATTCTATTGTTACTATCGGTATTATTCTTGTCTTTAGCCTTATAACTATTAGCATTATCCTTATTATTATTATTATTATCGCTATAACTGTTATTATTATTCTTATTACTGTTATTATTATTGCTATAAATGTTATTATTATCACTGTTACTGTTATTACTATTCTTATTACTATTATTATTATCCTTATTACTATTATTATTATATCTATAACTGTTATTATTATCCTTATTACTATTTTTATTATCGCTATACCTGTTATGATTATTCTTGTTACTATTATTATTATCGCTATAACTGTTATTATTATCCTTGTTCTATTGTTACTATCCGTATTATTCTTGTCTTTATCCTTATAACTTTTATTATTACCGCTATATCTGTTATTATTCTTATTACTGGTATTCTTAATACTGTTTATTATTCTTATTACTGTTTCTATTATCCTTATTATTATTATTATTATCCTTATTACTATTATTATTATCGCTGTAACTGTTATTATTATTATTATTACTATTATTGTTAACGCTATATCTGCTATTATTATCCTTATTACTATTTTTATTATCGGTATAACTGTTATTATTATTCTTATTACTATTATTATTATCGCTATAACTGTTATTATTATCCTTATTCTATTGTTACTATCCGTATTATTCATGTCTTTATCCTTATAACTTTTATTATTATCGCTATATCTGTTATTATTCTTATTACTGGTATTCTTAATACTGTTTATTATTCTTATTACTGTTTCTATTATCCTTATTATTATTATTATTATCAATATAGCTGTTATTATTATCCTTATTACTATTATTATTATCGCTATAACTGTTATTATTATCCTTATTCTATTGTTACTATCCGCATTACTCTTGTCTTTATCCTTATTACTATTATTATTATCCGTATTGCTATCATTATTAGCGCTATAACTGTTAATATTATTCTTATTACTATTATTATTATCGCTATAACTGTTATTATTGTCCTTGTTCTATTATTAGTATCCGTATTACTCTTCTCTTTATCCTTTTAGCTGTCATTCCTATACTTATATCTATTATTATTATCGCTATAAATGTTATTATTATCACTATTACTGTTACTACTATTCTTATTACTATTATTATTATCCCTATTCCCCTTGTCTTTATCCTTATAACTATTATCATTATCCTTATTACTATTATTATTATCGCTGTAACTGTTATTATTATTATTATTACTATTATTGTTAACGCTATAACTGCTATCATTATCCTTATTACTATTTTTATTATCGGTATAACTGTTATTATTATTCTTATTACTATTATTATTATCGCTATAACTGTTATTATTATCCTTATTCTATTGTTACCATCCGTATTATTCTTGTCTTTATCCTTATAACTATTAGCATTATCCTTATTATTATTATTATTATCGCTATAACTGTTATTATTATTCTTATTACTGTTATTATTATTGCTATAAATGTTATTATTATCACTGTTACTGTTATTACTATTCATATTACTATTATTATTATCCTTATTACTATTATTATTATATCTATAACTGTTATTATTATCCTTATTACTATTTTTATTATCGCTATACCTGTTATTATTATTCTTGTTACTATTATTATTATCGCTATAGCTGTTATTATTATACTTATTCTATTGTTACTATCCGCATTATTCTTGTCTTTATCCTTATAACTTTTATTATTACCGCTATATCTGTTATTATTGTTATTACTGGTATTCTTAATACTGTTTATTATTCTTATTACGGTTTCTATTATCCTTATTATTATTATTATTATCAATAAGGCTGTTATTATTATCCTTATTACTATTATTATTATCGCTATAACTGTTATTATTATCCTTATTCTATTGTTACTATCCGCATTACTCTTGTCTTTATCCTTATAACTATTATTATTCTTATTATTATTATTATTATTATCGCTATAACTGTTATTATTATCCTTATTCTATTGTTACTATCCGCATTACTCTTGTCTTTATCCTTATAACTATTATTATTATCCTTATTATTATTATTATTATCCCTATTCCTCTTGTCTTTATCCTTATAACTATTATTATTATCCTTATTACTATTATTATTATCGCTGTAACTGTTATTATTATTATTATTACTATTATTGTTAACGCTATAACTGCTATTATTATCCTTATTACTATTTTTATTATCGGTATAACTGTTATTATTATTCTTATTACTATTATTATTATCGCTATAACTGTTATTATTATCCTTATTCTATTGTTAGTATCCGTATTATTCTTGTCTTTATCCTTATAACTATTAGCATTATCCTTATTATTATTATTATTATCGCTATAACTGTTATTATTATTCTTATTACTGTTATTATTATTGCTATAAATGTTATTATTATCACTGTTACTGTTATTACTATTCATATTACTATTATTATTATCCTTATTAGTATTATTATTATATCTATAACTGTTATTATTATCCTTATTACTATTTTTATTATCGCTATACCTGTTATTATTATTCTTGTTACTATTATTATTATCGCTATAACTGTTATTATTATCCTTATTCTATTGTTACTATCCGTATTATTCTTGTCTTCATCCTTATAACTTTTATTAATACCGCTGTATCTGTTATTATTCTTATTACTGGTATTCTTTATACTGTTTATTATTCTTATTACTGTTTCTATTATCCTTATTATTATTATTATTATCACTATAGCTGTTATTATTATCCTTATTACTATTATTATTATCGCTATAACTGTTATTATTGTCCTTGTTCTATTATTACTATCCGTACTACTCTTCTCTTTATCCTTATAACTGTTATTCCTATACTTATATCTATTATTATTATCGCTATAAATGTTATTATTATCACTGTTACTGTTATTACTATTCATATTACTATTATTATTATCCTTATTACTATTATTATTATCGCTATAACTGTTATTATTATCCTTATTACTATTTTTATTATCGCTATACCTGTTATTATTATTCTTGTTACTATTATTATTATCGCTATAACTATTATTATTATCCTTATTACTATTATTATTATCGCTGTAACTGTTATTATTATTATTATTACTATTATTGTTAACGCTATAACTGCTATTATTATCCTTATTACTATTTTTATTATCGGTATAACTGTTATTATTATTCTTATTACTATTATTATTATCGCTATAACTGTTATTATTATCCTTATTCTATTGTTACTATCCGCATTACTCTTGTCTTTATCCTTATAACTATTATTATTATCCTTATGACTATTATTATTATTGCGATAACTGTTATTATTATCCTGAATACTATTATTATTATCGCTATAACTGTTATTATTATTGTTATTACTATTATTATTATCGCTATAACTGTTATTATTGTCCATGTTCTATTATTACTATCCGTATTACTCTTCTCTTTATCCTTATAACTGTTATTCCTATACTTATATCTATTATTATTATCGCTATAAATGTTATTATTATCACTATTACTGTTATTATTATTCTTATTACTATTATTATTATCCCTATTCCCCTTGTCTTTATCCTTATAACTATTATCATTATCCTTATTATTATTATTATTATTATCGCTGTAACTGTTATTATTATTCCCATTACTATTATTATTATCCCTATTCCTCTTGTCTTTATCCTTATAACTATTATTATTATCCTTATTACTATTATTATTATCGCTGTAACTGTTATTATTATTGCTATTACTATTATTATTATCGCTATAACTGTTATTATTATCCTTATTCTATAGTGACTATCCGTATTACTATTGTCTTTATCCTTATAACTATTATTCTTATTCATATTACTATTATTATTATCCTTATTACTATTATTATTATCGCTATACCTGTCATTTTCATCCTTATTCTATTGTTACTATCCGTATTACTCTTGTCTTTATCGTTATAACTATTATTATTAATCCTTATTACAATTATTATTATCGCTATAACTGGTATTATTGTCCTTGGTCTATTATTACTATCCGTATTACTCTTCTCTTTATCCTTATACCTGTTATTCCTATACTTATATCTATTATTATTATCGCTATTACTGTTATTACTATCCTTATTACTGTTATTATTATACCTATAACTGTTATTATTATTCTTATTACTATTATTACTATCCGTATTACTCTTGCCTTTATCCTTATAACTATTATTATTATCGCTATAACTGTTATTATTATTCTTATTACTATTATTATTATCCCTATTCCTCTTGTTTTTATCCTTATAACTATTATTATTATCCTTCTTACTATTATTATTATCGCTATAACTGTTATTATTATCCTTATTACTATTATTATTATACCTATAACTGTTATTATTATTCTTATTACTATTATTACTATCCGTATTACTCTTCTCTTTATCCTTATACCTGTTATTCCTATACTTATATCTATTATTATTATCGCTATTACTGTTATTACTATCCTTATTACTGTTATTATTATACCTATAACTGTTATTATTATTCTTATTACTATTATTACTATCCGTATTACTCTTGCCTTTATCCTTATAACTATTATTATTATCGCTATAACTGTTATTATTATTCTTATTACTATTATTATTATCCCTATTCCTCTTGTTTTTATCCTTATAACTATTATTATTATCCTTCTTACTATTATTATTATCGCTATAACTGTTATTATTATCCTTATTACTATTATTATTATACCTATAACTGTTATTATTATTCTTATTACTATTATTACTATCCGTATTACTCTTGCCTTTATCCTTATAACTATTATTATTATCGCTATAACTGTTATTATTATTCTTATTACTATTATTATTATCCCTATTCCTCTTGTTTTTATCCTTATAACTATTATTATTATCCTTATTACTATTATTATTATCACTGTAACTGTTATTATTATTGCTATTACTATTATTATTATCGCTATAACTGTTATTATTATCCTTATACTATTGTGACTATCCGTATTACTATTGTCTTTATCCTTATAACTGTTATTCTTATTCATATTACTATTATTCTTATCCTTATTACTATTATTATTATCCTTATTATTATTATTATTATCGCTATAACTGTTATTATTATTGCTATTACTATTATTATTATCGCTATAACTGTTATTATTATTCTTGTTACTATTATTATTATCCCTATTCCTCTTGTCTTTATCCTTATAACTATTATTAATTATCCTTATTACTATTATTATTATCGCTATAACTGTTGCTATTATCGTTATTACTATTACTATCATCCCTATACCTATTGTCTTTATCATTATAACTATTATTATTATCCTTATAACTATTATCATTATCCTTATTATTATTATTATTATTATCGCTGTAACTGTTATTATTATTCCTATTACTATTATTATTATCCCTATTCCTCTTGTCTTTATCCTTATAACTATTATTATTATCCTTATTACTATTATTATTATCGCTATAACTGTTATTATTATTGCTATTACTATTATTATTATCGCTATAACTGTTATTATTATCCTTATTCTATTGTGACTATCCGTATTACTATTGTCTTTATCCTTATAACTATTATTCTTATTCATATTACTATTATTATTATCCTTATTACTATTATTATTATCCTTATTATTATTATTATTATCGCTATGACTGTTATTATTATGCATATTCTATTGTTACTATCCGTATTACTCTTGTCTTTATCGTTATAACTATTATTATTATCCTTATTACTATTATTATTATCGCTATACCTGTCATTTTTATCCTTATTCTATTGTTACTGTCTGTATTACTATTGCCTTTATCCTTATAACTATTATTATTATCCTTATTGCTATTATTATTAGCGCTATAACTGTTAATATTATTCTTATTACTATTATTATTATCCCTATTCCTCTTGTCTTTATCTTTATAACTATTATTATTATCGCTATAACTGTTATTATTATCCTTATTCTATTGTTTCTATCCGTATTACTCTTGTCTTTATCCTTATAACTATTATTATTATCCTTATTATTATTATTGTTATCGCTATAACTGTTATTATTTTTCCTATTACAATTATTATTATCCCTCTTCCTCTTGTCTTTATCCTTATAACTATTATTATTATCCACATTACTATTATTATTATTACTATAACTGTTATTATTATCCTGAATACTATTATTATTATCGCTATAACTGTTATTATTATTCCTATTACTATTATTATTATTGCTATAACTGTTATTATTATTGTTATTACTATTATTATTATCGCTATAACCTTTATTATTATTCTTGTTACTATTATTATTATCGCTATAACTGTTATTATTATCCTTATTCTATTATTACTATCCCTATTACTCTTGTCTTTATCCTTATAACTATTATTGTTGTCCTTATTACTATTATTATTATCGCTATAACTGTTATTATTATCCTTGATACTATTATTATTATCCGCTATAACTGTCATTTTTATCCTTATTCTATTGTTACTATCCGTATTACTCTTGTCTTTATCCTTATAACTATTATTATTATCCTTATTGCTATTATTATTAGCGCTATAACTGTTAATATTGTTCTTATTACTATTATTATTATCCCCAATCCCCTTGTCTTTATCCTTATAACTATTATCATTATCCTTTTTATTATTATTATTATCGTTATAACTGTTATTATTATTCCTATTACTATTATTATTATCCCTATTCCTCTTGTCTTTATCCTTATAACTATTATTATTATCCTTATTACTATTATTATTATCGCTATAACTGTTATTATTATTCTTGTTACTATTATTATTATCCCTATTCCACTTGTCTTTCTGCTTATAACTATTATTATTCACCCTTATTACTATTATTATTATCGCTATGACTGTTATTATTATCCATAATACTATTATTATTATCGTTATAACTGTTATTATTATTCTTGTTACTATTATTACTGTCCGTATTACTCTTGCCTTTATCCTTATAACTATTATTATTATCGTTATTATTATTGCTATTATCGCTATAACTGTTATTGTTATCCTTATTACTATTATTATTATCGCTATAACTGTTATTATTATTGTTATTACTATTACTATTATCCCTATTCCTCTTGTCTTTCTCCTTATAACTATTATTATTATCGTTATTATTATTATTATTATCGCTATAACTGTTATTGTTATCCTTATTACTATTATTATTATCGCTATAACTGTTGCTATTATTGTTATTACTATTACTATTATCCCTATTCCTCTTGTCCTTATGCTTATAACTATTATTATTATCCTTATTACTATTATTATTATACCTATAACTGTTATTATTATTCTTATTACTATTATTACTATCCGTATTACTCTTGCCTTTATCCTTATAACTATTATTATTATCGCTATAACTGTTATTATTATTCTTGTTACTATTATTATTATCCCTATTCCACTTGTCTTTCTGCTTATAACTATTATTATTATCCTTATGACTATTATTATTATTGCTATAACTGTTATTATTATCCTGAATACTATTATTATTATCGCTATAACTGTTATTATTGTACTTGTTCTATTATTACTATCCGTACTACTCTTCTCTTTATCCTTATAACTGTTATTCCTATACTTATATCTATTATTATTATCGCTATAAATATTATTATTATCACTGTTACTGTTATTACTATTCTTATTACTATTATTATTATCCTTATTACTATTATTATTATATCTATAACTGTTATTATTATCCTTATTACTATTTTTATTATCGCTATACCTGTTATTATTATTCTTGTTACTATTATTATTATCGCTATAACTGTTATTATTATCCTTATTCTATTGTTACTATCCGCATTATTCTTGTCTTTATCCTTATAACTTTTATTATTACCGCTATATCTGTTATTATTCTTATTACTGGTATTCTTAATACTGTTTATTATTCTTATTACTGTTTCTATTATCCTTATTATTATTATTATTATCACTATAGCTGTTATTATTATCCTTATTACTATTATTATTATCGCTATAACTGTTATTATTATCCTTATTCTATTGTTACTATCCGCATTACTCTTGACTTTATCCTTATAACTATTATTATTATCCTTATTATTATTATTATTATCGCTATAACTGTTTTTATTGTCCTTATTACTATTTTTATTATCGCTATAACTGTTATTATTATCCTTATTCTATTGTTACTATCCGTATTATTCTTGTCTTTATCCTTATAACTTTTATTATTACCGCTATATCAGTTATTATTCTTATTACTGGAATTCTTAATACTGTTTATTATTCTTATTACTGTTTCTATTATCCTTATTATTATTATTATTATCACTATAGCTGTTATTATTATCCTTATTACTATTATTATTATCGCTATAACTGTTATTATTATCCTTATTCTATTGTTACTATCCGGATTACTCTTGTCTTTATCCTTATAACTATTATTATTATCCTTATGACTATTATTATTATTGCTATAACTGTTATTATTATCCTGAATACTATTATTATTATCGCTATAACTGTTATTATTGTACTTGTTCTATTATTACTATCCGTACTACTCTTCTCTTTATCCTTATAACTGTTATTCCTATACTTATATCTATTATTATTATCGCTATAAATGTTATTATTATCACTATTACTGTTATTACTATTCTTATTACTATTATTATTATCCCTATTCCCCTTGGATTTATCCTTATAACTATTATCATTATCCTTATTATTATTAGTATTATCGCTGTAACTGTTATTATTATTCCTATTACTATTATTATTATCCCTATTCCTCTTGTCTTTATCCTTATAACTATTATTATTATCCTTATTACTATTATTATTATCGCTGTAACTGTTATTATTATTATTATTACTATTATTATTATCGCTATAACTGTTATTATTATCCTTATTATTATTATTATTATAGCTGTAACTGTTATTATTATTCTTCTTACTACTATTATTATCCCAATTCCTCTTGTCTTTATCCTTATAACTATTATTATTGTCTTTATTATTATTATTATTATCGCTGTAACTGTTATTATTATCCTTTATCTATTGTTACTATCCGTATCATTCTTGCCTTTATCCTTATAACTACTATTATTATCCGTATTGCTATTATTATTAGCGCTATAACTGTTAATATTATTCTTATTACTATTATTATTATCGCTATAACTGTTATTATTGTCCTTGTTCTATTATTAGTATCCGTATTACTCTTCTCTTTATCCTTTTAGCTGTCATTCCTATACTTATATCTATTATTATTATCGCTATAAATGTTATTATTATCACTATTACTGTTATTACTATTCTTATTCTCATTATTATTATTCCTATTCCCCTTGTCTTTATCCTTATAACTATTATCATTATCCTTATTATTATTATTATTATCGCTGTAACTGTTATTATTATTCCTATTACTATTATTATTATCGCTGTAACTGTTATTATTATTATTATTACTATTATTGTTAACGCTATAACTGCTATTATTATCCTTATTACTATTTTTATTATCGGTATAACTGTTATTATTATTCTTATTACTATTATTATTATCGCTATAACTGTTATTATTATCCTTATTCTATTGTTACTATCCGTATTATTCTTGTCTTTATCCTTATAACTATTAGCAATATCCTTATTATTATTATTATTATCGCTATAACTGTTATTATTATCCTTGATAATATTATTATTATTCGCTATAACTGTCATTTTTATCCTTATTCTATTGTTACTATCCGTATTACTCTTGTCTTTATCCTTATAACTGTTATTATTATTCTTATTATTATTATTATTATAGCTGTAACTGTTATTATTATTCTTCTTACTATTATTATTATCCCAATTCCTCTTGTCTTTATCCTTATAACTATTATTATTGTCTTTATTATTATTATTATTATCGCTGTAATTGTTATTATTATCCTTTATCTATTGTTACTATCCGTATTATTCTTGCCTTTATCCTTATAACTATTATTATTATCCGTATTGCTATTATTATTAGCGCTATAACTGTTAATATTATTCTTATTACTATTATTATTATCGCTATAACTGTTATTATTGTCCTTGTTCTATTATTAGTATCCGTATTACTCTTCTCTTTATCCTTTTAGCTGTCATTCCTATACTTATATCTATTATTATTATCGCTATAAATGTTATTATTATCACTATTACTGTTATTACTATTCTTATTACTATTATTATTATCCCTATTCCCCTTGTCTTTATCCTTATAACTATTATCATTATCCTTATTATTATTATTATTATCGCTGTAACTGTTATTATTATTCCTATTACTATTATTATTATCCCTATTCCTCTTGTCTTTATCCTTATAACGGTTATTATTATCCTTATTACTATTATTATTATCGCTATTACTGTTATTATTGTCCTTGTTCTATTATTACGATCCGTACTACTCTTCTCTTTATCCTTATAACTGTTACTCCTATACTTATATCTATTATTATTATCGCTATAAATGTTATTATTATCACTATTACTGTTATTACTATTCTTATTACTATTATTATTATCCCTATTCTCCTTGTCTTTATCCTTATAACTGTTATTATTATCCTTATAACTATTATTATTGTCTTTATTATTATTATTATTATCGCTGTAACTGTTATTATTATCCTATATCTATTGTTACTATCCGTATTATTCTTGCCTTTATCCTTATAACTATTATTATTATCCGTATTGCTATTATTATTATCCCTATACCTGTTATTATTATTCTTGTTACTATTATTATTATCGCTATAACTGTTATTATTATCCTTGACAATATTATTATTATTCGCTATAACTGTCATTTTTATCCTTATTCTATTGTTACTATCCGTATTACTCTTGTCTTTATCCTTATAACTGTTATTATTATCCTTATTATTATTATTATTATAGCTGTAACTGTTATTATTATTCTTCTTACTATTATTATTATCCCAATTCCTCTTGTCTTTATCCTTATAACTATTATTATTGTCTTTATTATTATTATTATTATCGCTGTAATTGTTATTATTATCCTTTATCTATTGTTACTATCCGTATTATTCTTGCATTTATCCTTATAACTATTATTATTATCCGTATTGCTATTATTATTAGCGCTATAACTGTTAATATTATTCTTATTACTATTATTATTATCGCCATAACTGTTATTATTGTCCTTGTTCTATTATTAGTATCCGTATTACTTATCTCTTTATCCTTTTAACTGTCATTCCTATACTTATATCTATTATTATTATCGCTATAAATGTTATTATTATCACTATTACTGTTATAACTATTCTTATTACTATTATTATTATCCCTATTCCCCTTGTCTTTATCCTTATAACTATTATCATTATCCTAATTACTATTATTATTATCGCTGTAACTGTTATTATTATTATTATTACTATTATTGTTAACGCTATAACTGCTATTATTATCCTTATTACTATTTATATTATCGGTATAACTGTTATTATTATTCTTATTACTATTATTATTATCGCTATAACTGTTATTATTATCCTTATTCTATTGTTACTATCGGTATTATTCTTGTCTTTAGCCTTATAACTATTAGCATTATCCTTATTATTATTATTATTATCGCTATAACTGTTATTATTATTCTTATTACTGTTATTATTATTGCTATAAATGTTATTATTATCACTGTTACTGTTATTACTATTCTTATTACTATTATTATTATCCTTATTACTATTATTATTATATCTATAACTGTTATTATTATCCTTATTACTATTTTTATTATCGCTATACCTGTTATGATTATTCTTGTTACTATTATTATTATCGCTATAACTGTTATTATTATCCTTGTTCTATTGTTACTATCCGTATTATTCTTGTCTTTATCCTTATAACTTTTATTATTACCGCTATATCTGTTATTATTCTTATTACTGGTATTCTTAATACTGTTTATTATTCTTATTACTGTTTCTATTATCCTTATTATTATTATTATTATCCTTATTACTATTATTATTATCGCTGTAACTGTTATTATTATTATTATTACTATTATTGTTAACGCTATATCTGCTATTATTATCCTTATTACTATTTTTATTATCGGTATAACTGTTATTATTATTCTTATTACTATTATTATTATCGCTATAACTGTTATTATTATCCTTATTCTATTGTTACTATCCGTATTATTCATGTCTTTATCCTTATAACTTTTATTATTATCGCTATATCTGTTATTATTCTTATTACTGGTATTCTTAATACTGTTTATTATTCTTATTACTGTTTCTATTATCCTTATTATTATTATTATTATCAATATAGCTGTTATTATTATCCTTATTACTATTATTATTATCGCTATAACTGTTATTATTATCCTTATTCTATTGTTACTATCCGCATTACTCTTGTCTTTATCCTTATTACTATTATTATTATCCGTATTGCTATCATTATTAGCGCTATAACTGTTAATATTATTCTTATTACTATTATTATTATCGCTATAACTGTTATTATTGTCCTTGTTCTATTATTAGTATCCGTATTACTCTTCTCTTTATCCTTTTAGCTGTCATTCCTATACTTATATCTATTATTATTATCGCTATAAATGTTATTATTATCACTATTACTGTTACTACTATTCTTATTACTATTATTATTATCCCTATTCCCCTTGTCTTTATCCTTATAACTATTATCATTATCCTTATTATTATTATTATTATCGCTGTAACTGTTATTATTATTCCTATTACTATTATTATTATCCCTATTCCTCTTGTCTTTATCCTTATAACTATTATTATTATCCTTATTACTATTATTATTATCGCTGTAACTGTTATTATTATTATTATTACTATTATTGTTAACGCTATAACTGCTATCATTATCCTTATTACTATTTTTATTATCGGTATAACTGTTATTATTATTCTTATTACTATTATTATTATCGCTATAACTGTTATTATTATCCTTATTCTATTGTTACCATCCGTATTATTCTTGTCTTTATCCTTATAACTATTAGCATTATCCTTATTATTATTATTATTATCGCTATAACTGTTATTATTATTCTTATTACTGTTATTATTATTGCTATAAATGTTATTATTATCACTGTTACTGTTATTACTATTCATATTACTATTATTATTATCCTTATTACTATTATTATTATATCTATAACTGTTATTATTATCCTTATTACTATTTTTATTATCGCTATACCTGTTATTATTATTCTTGTTACTATTATTATTATCGCTATAACTGTTATTATTATACTTATTCTATTGTTACTATCCGCATTATTCTTGTCTTTATCCTTATAACTTTTATTATTACCGCTATATCTGTTATTATTGTTATTACTGGTATTCTTAATACTGTTTATTATTCTTATTACGGTTTCTATTATCCTTATTATTATTATTATTATCAATAAGGCTGTTATTATTATCCTTATTACTATTATTATTATCGCTATAACTGTTATTATTATCCTTATTCTATTGTTACTATCCGCATTACTCTTGTCTTTATCCTTATAACTATTATTATTCTTATTATTATTATTATTATTATCGCTATAACTGTTATTATTATCCTTATTCTATTGTTACTATCCGCATTACTCTTGTCTTTATCCTTATAACTATTATTATTATCCTTATTATTATTATTATTATCCCTATTCCTCTTGTCTTTATCCTTATAACTATTATTATTATCCTTATGACTATTATTATTATCGCTGTAACTGTTATTATTATTCCTATTACTATTATTATTATCCCTATTCCTCTTGTCTTTATCCTTATAACTATTATTATTATCCTTATTACTATTATTATTATCGCTGTAACTGTTATTATTATTATTATTACTATTATTGTTAACGCTATAACTGCTATCATTATCCTTATTACTATTTTTATTATCGGTATAACTGTTATTATTATTCTTATTACTATTATTATTATCGCTATAACTGTTATTATTATCCTTATTCTATTGTTACCATCCGTATTATTCTTGTCTTTATCCTTATAACTATTAGCATTATCCTTATTATTATTATTATTATCGCTATAACTGTTATTATTATTCTTATTACTGTTATTATTATTGCTATAAATGTTATTATTATCACTGTTACTGTTATTACTATTCATATTACTATTATTATTATCCTTATTACTATTATTATTATATCTATAACTGTTATTATTATCCTTATTACTATTTTTATTATCGCTATACCTGTTATTATTATTCTTGTTACTATTATTATTATCGCTATAACTGTTATTATTATACTTATTCTATTGTTACTATCCGCATTATTCTTGTCTTTATCCTTATAACTTTTATTATTACCGCTATATCTGTTATTATTGTTATTACTGGTATTCTTAATACTGTTTATTATTCTTATTACGGTTTCTATTATCCTTATTATTATTATTATTATCAATAAGGCTGTTATTATTATCCTTATTACTATTATTATTATCGCTATAACTGTTATTATTATCCTTATTCTATTGTTACTATCCGCATTACTCTTGTCTTTATCCTTATAACTATTATTATTCTTATTATTATTATTATTATTATCGCTATAACTGTTATTATTATCCTTATTCTATTGTTACTATCCGCATTACTCTTGTCTTTATCCTTATAACTATTATTATTATCCTTATTATTATTATTATTATCCCTATTCCTCTTGTCTTTATCCTTATAACTATTATTATTATCCTTATGACTATTATTATTATCGCTGTAACTGTTATTATTATTCCTATTACTATTATTATTATCCCTATTCCTCTTGTCTTTATCCTTATAACTATTATTATTATCCTTATTACTATTATTATTATCGCTGTAACTGTTATTATTATTATTATTACTATTATTGTTAACGCTATAACTGCTATTATTATCCTTATTACTATTTTTATTATCGGTATAACTGTTATTATTATTCTTATTACTATTATTATTATCGCTATAACTGTTATTATTATCCTTATTCTATTGTTAGTATCCGTATTATTCTTGTCTTTATCCTTATAACTATTAGCATTATCCTTATTATTATTATTATTATCGCTATAACTGTTATTATTATTCTTATTACTGTTATTATTATTGCTATAAATGTTATTATTATCACTGTTACTGTTATTACTATTCATATTACTATTATTATTATCCTTATTAGTATTATTATTATATCTATAACTGTTATTATTATCCTTATTACTATTTTTATTATCGCTATACCTGTTATTATTATTGTTATTACTATTATTATTATCGCTATAACTGTTATTATTGTCCATGTTCTATTATTACTATCCGTATTACTCTTCTCTTTATCCTTATTACTATTATTATTATCCGTATTGCTATCATTATTAGCGCTATAACTGTTAATATTATTCTTATTACTATTATTATTATCGCTATAACTGTTATTATTGTCCTTGTTCTATTATTAGTATCCGTATTACTCTTCTCTTTATCCTTTTAGCTGTCATTCCTATACTTATATCTATTATTATTATCGCTATAAATGTTATTATTATCACTATTACTGTTACTACTATTCTTATTACTATTATTATTATCCCTATTCCCCTTGTCTTTATCCTTATAACTATTATCATTATCCTTACTATTATTATTATTATCGCTGTAACTGTTATTATTATTCCTATTACTATTATTATTATCCCTATTCCTCTTGTCTTTATCCTTATAACTATTATTATTATCCTTATTACTATTATTATTATCGCTGTAACTGTTATTATTATTATTATTACTATTATTGTTAACGCTATAACTGCTATCATTATCCTTATTACTATTTTTATTATCGGTATAACTGTTATTATTATTCTTATTACTATTATTATTATCGCTATAACTGTTATTATTATCCTTATTCTATTGTTACCATCCGTATTATTCTTGTCTTTATCCTTATAACTATTAGCATTATCCTTATTATTATTATTATTATCGCTATAACTGTTATTATTATTCTTATTACTGTTATTATTATTGCTATAAATGTTATTATTATCACTGTTACTGTTATTACTATTCATATTACTATTATTATTATCCTTATTACTATTATTATTATATCTATAACTGTTATTATTATCCTTATTACTATTTTTATTATCGCTATACCTGTTATTATTATTCTTGTTACTATTATTATTATCGCTATAACTGTTATTATTATACTTATTCTATTGTTACTATCCGCATTATTCTTGTCTTTATCCTTATAACTTTTATTATTACCGCTATATCTGTTATTATTGTTATTACTGGTATTCTTAATACTGTTTATTATTCTTATTACGGTTTCTATTATCCTTATTATTATTATTATTATCAATAAGGCTGTTATTATTATCCTTATTACTATTATTATTATCGCTATAACTGTTATTATTATCCTTATTCTATTGTTACTATCCGCATTACTCTTGTCTTTATCCTTATAACTATTATTATTCTTATTATTATTATTATTATTATCGCTATAACTGTTATTATTATCCTTATTCTATTGTTACTATCCGCATTACTCTTGTCTTTATCCTTATAACTATTATTATTATCCTTATTATTATTATTATTATCCCTATTCCTCTTGTCTTTATCCTTATAACTATTATTATTATCCTTATTACTATTATTATTATCGCTGTAACTGTTATTATTATTATTATTACTATTATTGTTAACGCTATAACTGCTATTATTATCCTTATTACTATTTTTATTATCGGTATAACTGTTATTATTATTCTTATTACTATTATTATTATCGCTATAACTGTTATTATTATCCTTATTCTATTGTTAGTATCCGTATTATTCTTGTCTTTATCCTTATAACTATTAGCATTATCCTTATTATTATTATTATTATCGCTATAACTGTTATTATTATTCTTATTACTGTTATTATTATTGCTATAAATGTTATTATTATCACTGTTACTGTTATTACTATTCATATTACTATTATTATTATCCTTATTAGTATTATTATTATATCTATAACTGTTATTATTATCCTTATTACTATTTTTATTATCGCTATACCTGTTATTATTATTCTTGTTACTATTATTATTATCGCTATAACTGTTATTATTATCCTTATTCTATTGTTACTATCCGTATTATTCTTGTCTTCATCCTTATAACTTTTATTAATACCGCTGTATCTGTTATTATTCTTATTACTGGTATTCTTTATACTGTTTATTATTCTTATTACTGTTTCTATTATCCTTATTATTATTATTATTATCACTATAGCTGTTATTATTATCCTTATTACTATTATTATTATCGCTATAACTGTTATTATTGTCCTTGTTCTATTATTACTATCCGTACTACTCTTCTCTTTATCCTTATAACTGTTATTCCTATACTTATATCTATTATTATTATCGCTATAAATGTTATTATTATCACTGTTACTGTTATTACTATTCATATTACTATTATTATTATCCTTATTACTATTATTATTATCGCTATAACTGTTATTATTATCCTTATTACTATTTTTATTATCGCTATACCTGTTATTATTATTCTTGTTACTATTATTATTATCGCTATAACTATTATTATTATCCTTATTACTATTATTATTATCGCTGTAACTGTTATTATTATTATTATTACTATTATTGTTAACGCTATAACTGCTATTATTATCCTTATTACTATTTTTATTATCGGTATAACTGTTATTATTATTCTTATTACTATTATTATTATCGCTATAACTGTTATTATTATCCTTATTCTATTGTTACTATCCGTATTATTCTTGTCTTTATCCTTATAACTATTAGCACTATCCTTATTATTATTATTATTATCGCTATAACTGTTATTCTTATTCTTATTACTGTTATTATTATTGCTATAAATGTTATTATTATCACTGTTACTGTTATTACTGTTCATATTACTATTATTATTATCCTTATTACTATTATTATTATCGCTATAACTGTTATTATTATCCTTATTATTATTATTATTATCACTATAGCTGTTATTATTATCCTTATTACTATTATTATTATCGCTATAACTGTTATTATTATCCTTATTCTATTGTTACTATCCGCATTACTCTTGTCTTTATCCTTATAACTATTATTATTATCCTTATGACTATTATTATTATTGCGATAACTGTTATTATTATCCTGAATACTATTATTATTATCGCTATAACTGTTATTATTATTGTTATTACTATTATTATTATCGCTATAACTGTTATTATTGTCCATGTTCTATTATTACTATCCGTATTACTCTTCTCTTTATCCTTATAACTGTTATTCCTATACTTATATCTATTATTATTATCGCTATAAATGTTATTATTATCACTATTACTGTTATTATTATTCTTATTACTATTATTATTATCCCTATTCCCCTTGTCTTTATCCTTATAACTATTATCATTATCCTTATTATTATTATTATTATTATCGCTGTAACTGTTATTATTATTCCCATTACTATTATTATTATCCCTATTCCTCTTGTCTTTATCCTTATAACTATTATTATTATCCTTATTACTATTATTATTATCGCTGTAACTGTTATTATTATTGCTATTACTATTATTATTATCGCTATAACTGTTATTATTATCCTTATTCTATAGTGACTATCCGTATTACTATTGTCTTTATCCTTATAACTATTATTCTTATTCATATTACTATTATTATTATCCTTATTACTATTATTATTATCGCTATACCTGTCATTTTCATCCTTATTCTATTGTTACTATCCGTATTACTCTTGTCTTTATCGTTATAACTATTATTATTAATCCTTATTACAATTATTATTATCGCTATAACTGGTATTATTGTCCTTGGTCTATTATTACTATCCGTATTACTCTTCTCTTTATCCTTATACCTGTTATTCCTATACTTATATCTATTATTATTATCGCTATTACTGTTATTACTATCCTTATTACTGTTATTATTATACCTATAACTGTTATTATTATTCTTATTACTATTATTACTATCCGTATTACTCTTGCCTTTATCCTTATAACTATTATTATTATCGCTATAACTGTTATTATTATTCTTATTACTATTATTATTATCCCTATTCCTCTTGTTTTTATCCTTATAACTATTATTATTATCCTTCTTACTATTATTATTATCGCTATAACTGTTATTATTATCCTTATTACTATTATTATTATACCTATAACTGTTATTATTATTCTTATTACTATTATTACTATCCGTATTACTCTTCTCTTTATCCTTATACCTGTTATTCCTATACTTATATCTATTATTATTATCGCTATTACTGTTATTACTATCCTTATTACTGTTATTATTATACCTATAACTGTTATTATTATTCTTATTACTATTATTACTATCCGTATTACTCTTGCCTTTATCCTTATAACTATTATTATTATCGCTATAACTGTTATTATTATTCTTATTACTATTATTATTATCCCTATTCCTCTTGTTTTTATCCTTATAACTATTATTATTATCCTTCTTACTATTATTATTATCGCTATAACTGTTATTATTATCCTTATTACTATTATTATTATACCTATAACTGTTATTATTATTCTTATTACTATTATTACTATCCGTATTACTCTTGCCTTTATCCTTATAACTATTATTATTATCGCTATAACTGTTATTATTATTCTTATTACTATTATTATTATCCCTATTCCTCTTGTTTTTATCCTTATAACTATTATTATTATCCTTATTACTATTATTATTATCACTGTAACTGTTATTATTATTGCTATTACTATTATTATTATCGCTATAACTGTTATTATTATCCTTATACTATTGTGACTATCCGTATTACTATTGTCTTTATCCTTATAACTGTTATTCTTATTCATATTACTATTATTCTTATCCTTATTACTATTATTATTATCCTTATTATTATTATTATTATCGCTATAACTGTTATTATTATTGCTATTACTATTATTATTATCGCTATAACTGTTATTATTATTCTTGTTACTATTATTATTATCCCTATTCCTCTTGCCTTTATCCTTATAACTATTATTAATTATCCTTATTACTATTATTATTATCGCTATAACTGTTGCTATTATCGTTATTACTATTACTATCATCCCTATACCTATTGTCTTTATCATTATAACTATTATTATTATCCTTATAACTATTATCATTATCCTTATTATTATTATTATTATTATCGCTGTAACTGTTATTATTATTCCTATTACTATTATTATTATCCCTATTCCTCTTGTCTTTATCCTTATAACTATTATTATTATCCTTATTACTATTATTATTATCGCTATAACTGTTATTATTATTGCTATTACTATTATTATTATCGCTATAACTGTTATTATTATCCTTATTCTATTGTGACTATCCGTATTACTATTGTCTTTATCCTTATAACTATTATTCTTATTCATATTACTATTATTATTATCCTTATTACTATTATTATTATCCTTATTATTATTATTATTATCGCTATGACTGTTATTATTATGCATATTCTATTGTTACTATCCGTATTACTCTTGTCTTTATCGTTATAACTATTATTATTATCCTTATTACTATTATTATTATCGCTATACCTGTCATTTTTATCCTTATTCTATTGTTACTGTCTGTATTACTATTGCCTTTATCCTTATAACTATTATTATTATCCTTATTGCTATTATTATTAGCGCTATAACTGTTAATATTATTCTTATTACTATTATTATTATCCCTATTCCTCTTGTCTTTATCTTTATAACTATTATTATTATCGCTATAACTGTTATTATTATCCTTATTCTATTGTTTCTATCCGTATTACTCTTGTCTTTATCCTTATAACTATTATTATTATCCTTATTATTATTATTGTTATCGCTATAACTGTTATTATTTTTCCTATTACAATTATTATTATCCCTCTTCCTCTTGTCTTTATCCTTATAACTATTATTATTATCCACATTACTATTATTATTATTACTATAACTGTTATTATTATCCTGAATACTATTATTATTATCGCTATAACTGTTATTATTATTCCTATTACTATTATTATTATTGCTATAACTGTTATTATTATTGTTATTACTATTATTATTATCGCTATAACTGTTATTATTATCCTTGATACTATTATTATTATCCGCTATAACTGTCATTTTTATCCTTATTCTATTGTTACAATCCGTATTACTCTTGTCTTTATCCTTATAACTATTATTATTATCCTTATTGCTATTATTATTAGCGCTATAACTGTTAATATTGTTCTTATTACTATTATTATTATCCCCAATCCCCTTGTCTTTATCCTTATAACTATTATCATTATCCTTTTTATTATTATTATTATCGTTATAACTGTTATTATTATTCCTATTACTATTATTATTATCCCTATTCCTCTTGTCTTTATCCTTATAACTATTATTATTATCCTTATTACTATTATTATTATCGCTATAACTGTTATTATTATTCTTGTTACTATTATTATTATCCCTATTCCACTTGTCTTTCTGCTTATAACTATTATTATTCACCCTTATTACTATTATTATTATCGCTATGACTGTTATTATTATCCATAATACTATTATTATTATCGTTATAACTGTTATTATTATTCTTGTTACTATTATTACTGTCCGTATTACTCTTGCCTTTATCCTTATAACTATTATTATTATCGTTATTATTATTGCTATTATCGCTATAACTGTTATTGTTATCCTTATTACTATTATTATTATCGCTATAACTGTTATTATTATTGTTATTACTATTACTATTATCCCTATTCCTCTTGTCTTTCTCCTTATAACTATTATTATTATCGTTATTATTATTATTATTATCGCTATAACTGTTATTGTTATCCTTATTACTATTATTATTATCGCTATAACTGTTGCTATTATTGTTATTACTATTACTATTATCCCTATTCCTCTTGTCCTTATGCTTATAACTATTATTATTATCCTTATTACTATTATTATTATACCTATAACTGTTATTATTATTCTTATTACTATTATTACTATCCGTATTACTCTTGCCTTTATCCTTATAACTATTATTATTATCGCTATAACTGTTATTATTATTCTTGTTACTATTATTATTATCCCTATTCCACTTGTCTTTCTGCTTATAACTATTATTATTCATCCTTATTACTATTATTATTATCGCTATGACTGTTATTATTATCCATAATACTATTATTATTATCGTTATAACTGTTATTATTATTCTTGTTACTATTATTACTGTCCGTATTACTCTTGCCTTTATCCTTATAACTATTATTATTATCGTTATTATTATTATTATTATCGCTATAACTGTTGCTATTATTGTTATTACTATTACTATTATCCCTATTCCTCTTGTCCTTATGCTTATAACTATTATTATTATCCTTATTACTATTATTATTATACCTATAACTGTTATTATTATTCTTATTACTATTATTACTATCCGTATTACTCTTGCCTTTATCCTTATAACTATTATTATTATCGCTATAACTGTTATTATTATTCTTGTTACTATTATTATTATCCCTATTCCACTTGCCTTTCTGCTTATAACTATTATTATTCATCCTTATTACTATTATTATTATCGCTATGACCGTTATTATTATCCATAATACTATTATTATTATCGTTATAACTGTTATTATTATTCTTGTTAC
The DNA here is from genome assembly GCA_945859555.1 of Megachile ligniseca. Classification (NCBI taxonomy): domain Eukaryota; kingdom Metazoa; phylum Arthropoda; class Insecta; order Hymenoptera; family Megachilidae; genus Megachile; species Megachile ligniseca. Next base: position 566 of record CAMAOC010000029.1, on the reverse strand, counting down.
TATTATTACTGTCCGTATTACTCTTGCCTTTATCCTTATAACTATTATCATTATCCTTATTACTATTATTATTATCGCTATACCTGTCATTTTTATCCTTATTCTATTGTTACTATCCGTATTACTCTTGTCTTTATCCTTATAACTGTTATTATTATCCTTATTATTATTATTATAGCTGTAACTGTTATTATTACTGCTATTACTATTATTATTATCGCTATAACTGTTATTATTATCCTTATTCTATTGTGACTATCCGTATTACTATTGTCTTTATCCTTATAACTATTATTCTTATTCATATTACTATTATTATTATCCTTATTACTATTATTATTATCCTTATTATTTATATTATTATCGCTATAACTGTTATTATTATTGCTATTACTATTATTATTATCGCTATAACTGTTATTATTATTCTTGTTACTATTATTATTATCCCTATTCCTCTTGTCTTTATCCTTATAACTATTATTATTTATCCTTATTACTATTATTATTATCGCTATAACTGTTGCTATTATCGTTATTACTATTACTATCATCCCTATACCTAT